>ANCB02000249.1:0-90575 GCA_000331835.2 Trichoderma hamatum GD12
CCCCCCCCCTTCCTCATTTCTCTCTTCATTCAAGGCAGGACACTAAATATTATTAATATCTATAGTAAGCCTGGTTATCTTACTAAATAGCAGAATATTTTCGTGTACAACCTTACTATAAAGTCCTTCATATTACCCTGTGTCCCCCTTAGTTAGATTAATACCCCATCTCTAGTAACACTTGGTGAACTAGAATAGACAAGCCTGTCACACAGCCTTGTATATTGCTATAGCAGCAGGCTAGAGTAGCTTACTCAGAGAGTGGGTATCAAAGGACGGTATCAAAACAACTACGAATGTTTACTCTGTAGTGCCCCCCAAGCTTTCTCGCCGATTGACAAGATGATGCTCTCCCTTGGTAGAAGAAAGCCCGGCTTCGCGTGTATGTTCCTCTTCAAAGATTCTCCAACGGCCGCCGGCGATCGATCTTAATTATGCCGTCGAGTGATGCTGATGCAAATTGACCTGCTCTGCTATGATTACGTCTAGGAGAGAAATGAAAAGAAGAAGATCTTTTTAATAGCTTTGTAAATAAATTTTATAACGTCTTGGTCTGTAGATCCTATTTTCCTAAATGACTGGTTTATAGATATAATATGCAACTTTATTTTTTATTCAGTAAAAGTGAGCCTGTCTATTACAAAGTATAGGGTGGACATCTCCGCTCGTTTGCCTTAACTCTTTCAATTATATTTGCTAATTAAACGCACTACATTACTGCAACTTAATAATAGATATTTCCGTGTGTTTCTTCTCTCAATCTCTATATATCATCATTGGATAAAATTCCAGAGAACCGTGCCGGGCACAATCAAATTCACAATCGCTTCCAGATCTTCCTTCATGCCGCCCTGTGATACCTTGAACTCTCGCGGTAAGTAGTGATATGGCTGAACGAAAACAGTTGCACCAGGTGTGGAATCGAGACTTTGCCCTAGGCGCCTGAAAATGTCCTTCATTCCCTTTGTCATCTTGGCTATCTGCAGCGCACAGTACTCGTCTTCATTGGATTGAATGAGCATTTTATGAGCCCTCAAACAGTAAAGCATGCTGGCGGCGAGACCCGAAGCATATGCGGTGGAAAATGAGCTGCCCTTTGCTTTCTCGCCCGTAGACAAGGCGATACCCTCTCCCGGCAGGAGAAAATCTGGCTTTGCGTATTTATTCTCCTTGGAAGATTCGCCAAAGACAGTCGCAGAGCCGATCTTGATTACGCCTTCGAGAGATACTGGCGCGAATTGGCCTGTCTCTGCCAAGGCAATGTCTGGGAGAGAAGCAAAAAGAAGAATGTTCTTTTTGGCCGCTTCTCCAATCAGTTCTGTGAATTCCTTTTCGTCTCGGTCTGCGGATCCCATTCTCTTAAATGACCAGCTCATAGATATGACGTCCACCTCCATATCTATCGCCCATCGGAGAGCCTATGACAAGGGCATAATTAGCAATCTGGTCTATTACACGAGCATATTTATGTCTCCCCGCCTTATATAGCAGGCTTACCTTGCAACAAGAAGCAATAGTGAATTTTTGATTTTCATATTTGTGCGAATTGTCCAGGCGAGCAATGTAGAGCTCGGCTTTGGGGCACACCTCTCTGATACAGCGCGCCATTTCCGTTCCATGGCTACAGGGTCCGACAAAGAACTCTTCTTGGTCATGATGAAAAGATTGTCCTTCTTGTTTACCCTCCAGAGTCTCAAGTTTGCAGCCATCGTCGAGGAGGGCAACCTTGACTGAAAGCCCATTACCTTTTATGTCGACATCTGAAGCTTCAGTGTCTTCTGGCTTGCATTGTGGCTCGAGCTCTGACATGAATTGGATGAAATTAGAGAGTCGCCGTAGCCACTCCGTCGGCTTTTGCCTGCTAGGATTTCAATAGGGAGCTCATAGCTATGAAAGTGGAAAGGTGCTTACATTTCATCCGTTTCCGTATCCAGATTTTTCACTTTGCTATTGATTTCTCGGCTTCTTTCACGGGTAGTGCCTCCTTGGCCATTTTGTGGACAATGCTTTTCAAATAGAATAGCGTCATCTGCAAGCCATGGGCACTGTGCTCTGATACATTTCTTAAAATCCTTCTTATAATTCTCACAATCTGCGTCATCACTAGAATTCTATTGCCAAAGTTCCAATTAGTGTCAGTATAATCCTAAGAAGAGACTTCTCACTAACCTGCGGGTAGATCTCTACTACCAACTTTTGTAGCTGAAATATTGTGTAAGCTTAGGGAGGCTCGGCTACATTTCTTTGTCGGAAGAGAAGACGACATAGAGACTCACATGCTTTAGTTCGCTAAATCCAGGGCTGTGAGCCCATCCCCGAAGAACGGCTGTGTTCCCATGGGAATATAGATGCACTTCGCGAGCATTTGGAGCGGCTGCGGCGACAGCCTCAGTACATATATCGAATTTCCTCCATTTCCAGACTTCCACTTGGATACCCTTCAAGGAGTTACGAATAGCTCCATTTGTATGCGGCTCGGGGCCATCGTCATCAACTTCTACAGTGAAGATCTTTTTAATCTTGCATTGCCTAAGCCACTCAAAAATAGCCTCATATGGATCTGATTTGATTGGTTCATTCTTTGTGGTCACGGCTTGAGCATCCTGGGAGTCGGTGGTTGTGTGTTTCGAGGACTTGGCATATTCCGGTTTCCAGTATGGAAGCTTAACGAAATCCAGGATTGGCTCGAATCTCATACCAGATTTATCCTTCATCGCGGCTATATAATCATTGCCGAGTAATGCCGATTCTCCCACTAGGTTGAGCTGAAAATGATGTTCTACTTTTGGATTAATACAACGGCGGAAATTTGGATCATGACTTATAACACAAGAAATTACTTACGAGATTTAGCGTCCCAGTATAGAAATTTCTTTTTCTCTTCCCAGGTTTTGTCTCGTGAGCCGATACAAACCTCTTTCATGAGTTGCTCTGTTTCAAATCTCCACGTCGTATTTGTGCCAGGCTTCCCATTATCACAACCTTTTAGCAGACGGTAGGCCGTCACTCTCTCTTTGCCGATGGTAGTTTCAAGAAAGATAGATGCTGGGCATCGAGCTATTAATTCTTTTATGGCTGAGAATAGCAGCTTGTAGTCAACTTTTTCATTGTTATAGTGCCGAATGGCATTCTGCAGTGGCGTATAGCCGCTCGAGGGAGGTTCTGTGAAGAAGTTGTCAGGGCATAGCTGCAGTAGAGCGCTAAACCCATCCAGCGGGATAGTTTGATTGCCATTTCCTGTCAAAGAATTTTCGAAATTGCTTGCCAGAAGAAGAGGCTGAAGGCACCCAGAGAAGGCTCGAGGGTCTGAGAGTAGCTTGACCAGCGTGTCTCTTAATTTGTCGTTTTCTTCCAGCACTCGGCCAACATCAATATCGTTGTGAAGGCATTGGATATTGGCATTCATTGAGCTCCTATCCACCACTGGTATTGGTTCCGGTGCATTTTTGAGATCGGTCTGCTCAGAAAGTTCCGCGTTATTTGGACCATCAGCCGTGCCATTGTCGGCACTCTTGGAGCACTGATTAAGACGACCTTTTGCCACATCGAGTAGTGGGCATTTTGTACTGCCTTTTTCGCATGAATTTCTGTCATTTTTAAGCCTTTCAACTGTTGAACTGGGTATCAGAAGGCTAACCACCCTGAATAAGATGGGATTTTGAGATTCTGCGGCTTCAAACATTGCGGGCTTGGTCTCCTTGTTGTGAGCAGTGAACAGGTCGGGCTTCTCTAACACTAGTGTTTCAATTAATTCCAGCGCTTTTTCCAGATCGAATGGCTTTTTTTTTTTTTTTCATCTTTGTATTCATTTCTGAAATGGCTCGATGGATAAGAGTCTTTTCTCCTTCATACTTATGCAACCTCATATCCCAGTATTGTTTTGGTATATATGTATTTCCAGTAAGCCAGTTTCTAATGATCCTACTATGACTTTCATAGATCTTGAATCCGGATTCTTCATCAGTGGTGTCCCCCGTATCGTGATTGGGTATTTGGTTCGTACTCTGGCCCATAGCACATAACCCATCGGGAACTAGTTGGGTTTCGGCTAACTCCTGGCTCGCTTTTGGGTCCGTGGGGCTTGAATATGCCATTTTCGCTTGATTATACCAAAAATAACGAGATGAGCTGCCGCGAAATAGATAATTTTAGGGCTAAAAAGATTGGTTGACGGTGTGGTGTTGTGGAGTGGAATAGAAGTAAAAGTAAACCTAAACAGCAGACTCGAGAAAAGACAGAGCACGCGGTGGTATAACTACCTACCTTTATAACCCAACATCTAATCTACAGAGCCTGCCATTAATGAGGGATAACCGGGGCTCCTTGACCAGAACAGAATGGAATCACTTTGACAAGAGGGGTTATCTGGGATGGCAAGTGTGATACAAGTGGAGAGTACACGGTTCCCGGCTTAATGGAGGGGTGGATCATTGATGTAGGTATGCGAAAGCCGGCGTTGGGGGCCTATATACGAGTTTGAGTTATAAGCATCTATGGATCCTTCGTCAAGCAAGGTAGACTACGTCGTACTATTCCCTCTCTTTACTCTTGCCAAACAGTTTTCGGACCTTTCGCAACTAGCCATCTATATTTCTTATTCTTCACAAGCAAAACGATGAGCACCCCAGAGAAAGACACATTTGAGATGACTATTCAACTCAACACGGAGGAGGCAGGTCGTGGGTTTCATAGATACAATGATGGCGACGAAATTCAACGGCCAGATATTGTCGATGACTTGTGCCTCGATCTGCTGCTTCAGGCACGAATAGATCGCATCGTCCACGGTACTGAGACGGACAATGGAAACCCAGCCACTCTAGTCGTATTTGGCTTTCGTTTTCATGGCATAAACGAGAAGAGGCGGTTCAAGGAAGCCACCATCCTCGTCACATTCCAGGACGCTGACAACAAGCCTCGAGCCGACCCCGAGGTTATTGGATTATGGCCCAACGGGGATTTTACACTGGGCGAGGTTACGGAGATTGACATCGACAGCACTACAGGGCAAGAGGTTGGCACCGATGCAAAAGTTGGCAACGGGCTTGAGGCAGGCGCCCACGCCACATTCAAGTGGGAGCGCAAGCAGGTTTACAAAAAGTCGGATCGGTCTTCGCTTACGGGTTCAATCATCCTAAACACGGCTGTGAGAAAACACGGGCTGAATAACGCCATTCGGTTGACTATCAGCGAAAACACTGCTGCTGCAAGTGGCATCGTCACAGATATCCGAGCTGCCGTGCTGCTGAGGCGCAAGAACGACATCGATTATTTCCTTGCGACTATCAAGATGAAGGCCAAAGCACACTTCCTCTACAATGCGGTCAGCGGTATACGCAGCGTTTCGGGCTTTTCGCCTGCCAACGACCCAATCAAATTCAAGCCAGGTGAGCAGTATCTGCGGCCTGCGACGCTGTATAGCCCTTTGGAGGCCAAATTGGCGGAGGGGATTGACGAGGGTAACCTCAGCTGCGCAAAATTAGATAGCTTGGCGGGAGTTCTGGGTACCACAGCTCTGGCCATATCCATGTAAGACAACAGTGGTTGGTCGTTTTTTATGTACATATGATATATGAATACGAAGTGCAACACACCTGAATTGATTAATGAGTTCTCATGGACAAGCCACAGCGGGGTACTATCGCAAGTGACGAGCACAACTCAAGTAGAACGTGAGGTGCCGAGTCATTGCATGCCATCGATGTGTACGTCGACATCTTTTGGTATCATATTTCACCCTCGTGTGTGTATTCTCGGTGAGAGGGTGGGCATCCAAATGATAGAGTGGGGGGCTCAAGAGGGATTCTAACAAATTAAGACACGTATGATCCAAGGCAGCATCATCCTCATAGTAGTGATGATTTGTTCAAGTTCTAATTTTAGAACCTACAGTCGGCATTTCTAGCAATAAACAGACATATCTCGTGCATTTGAAGTCATACATGTGTAAAATATGTCCTGGCCGGAGGCAGCCCTTTGCAAACTCAATGGGACAATTCTCTACAGATTGAAAACGTTCTGTCTATAGAAAGATAAGGATGTTGCATAGCTAAGGCTACTTACTGTATTTAGCTACGCTGTGGTTTAAGGCTGATGCCCGTAGACATTTCTCTACTCTAGGTGTTCGAAGATATTTATCGAGTCTCTCTACTCCTGCAGATCGCCCAGTGTATGTAGGTCATAGGATAAGGGGAAATCAGTAGAAGAATCCAACCTGTCTTGGAAACTGTAACCCAAGTGAGTGGTGGTACGAGCCATTTTCGGTGTTTGCTGCCTGCTCTCCGCTTCGATGATGTGGCATGCATCTGTGCTCCCAGTTGGGCTGAGGCATCCAGCTTCGTCACAAAGGATGAGAGGGGCAATAGCATTGGCGTCTGTGCACTCTTTCATCTCTGGTCTGAGTAGTTCTTTGGTAGTAGTAGAAACATAAGCTTGAGGAAGCCCTGTTCGGATGCTAGAAGTTTCTTGCCATTGAAATTGTGCCAATATCCTTATTGTAGACTGGAAAAGTATTATATCAGAATATCAGTAATCGGCTCATCATGCAGGCGGAACAGACGCAGAAGAATTTCGAAAGCGATCAATATGAATCCAGGTACAGGTAAGTCTCCTCAGACACTTTCACAGCTACAATGCAAGCATAATGCTGAAATATGCATATTTATGCAGGATATATCTCGTTGGCTTTCCCGAAGCGCTCGAAGCGCAAGATTCTCCTCCCATTAGTGGAATGATAAAGAATCTTGTCCCAGAGGCTCATGTTCGGATACACAGGATTTTCAATAAAATGGTGTTGGATCATTCTGTCTCAGATGTGGACTTGGAAGATCATGTTGGCGTTGATGGGACAGAAATCAGCATTTTGCAAGCTGACGAAGAGGAACATCAGTCGCAACTCAACCTGCCCCAAACTGCTACAGAGTCACAGTTGGCGGAGAACGAACCTAGTGATGGAAACTCAGATCGTAACGCCGGAACTGCTGTTGAAGATAAGATGAAGAGCCCCCTATCTGTATATGATATTGGCGGAAAAGAAGCAGCAGGGGTCGCAACCTCTGTAACCAGCATAGCAGGGCACGACTTTTTTTTCTTCGCGTTGGATACGGAGTGAGGCATTAGGCCTCTTGAATCGCATACAGAGGCATGGCGATACAGGTACAAAGGATGGAAGAGTCATTGTCGCTGGACACGGCTTCGGTGGTATTGTGGCCAAGCAGGTAAGGGACCTCAATTTTTTTTTTTTTTTTTTTAAGATGAAGTGCTTGCTAATAGCACCCAAGGCCGTAATCATCGCCAACACAACACCAAGATACTATGATGTCGCAATGAGCATCACTAGTCTTGTTTTTTTTGCTACGCCACATCGATCGACAGGGCGTATGGCATGGGAAGAGGTACTGCTTGGGATGCTCAAAGAAAATGACAGATACCGATCCCGTGGTCGGTTGTCTCAGATCCTCGCTGATCTTGTCGATTCTGTATCTCAGCTGTCGCATGTTTTCTATCGGTTTGCCTCCAAGTATCCGATTACCAACTTCGTCTATGGGCAGCATGTGGATGCCAAGAAATTCAATAGTGATTTTGAGCAAGTGGTACGATGGGAGTATGAAGAAAATGGCAACAGCGATCCCGTGTGTTGTGCTATCAATGATCTGGACAAGCAAGAATCGCTTAGAAAGCACTTTGCTCCTCCATATATGCTTTCAAGCCCACATCATCCTCTAGGTATGTTAAGCTTCTACTATATTGAAGAGGTATTCAATCGACAAGCATTTAAAATATACTAACTGGCTTTCAAAATAGAGCATGAAAAAGAGCCAGCTGCGAGCTCCTTGAGAGTGTTGGATAATCTTTATCTTAATATCTTGCAGGTGCTTGCCCCCTCACAATGGGCCCTTGGCGAGATGAAAACTTTGGACACGCCGGAAGAATTCAGTGATCTACAAGAGATATACGCTTCATTGATTGTTCAAGCTCCTTGGAAAAGTTTCAAAGGAGGCTCCATGCAGGTAACCGGGCCAATAGGACAAGGGAGATCTGCCGTCATGAAGATTTTATTGCAGAATATCATCCAAGAATCGTCTGTAGTTGTCATCAGCAACTTTTCAGATCAACCTTCGGTGCTATTTACGACCAAATACGGCATTCTGGTGTCTTTCATTCATCAGATCATATCTCAAAGGGTATCACTATTTGCCTCCGTTAAAGATTTGATGGCCGAAACCCTGCGATATAATACGTGGTCTGAACAAACCGTTAAACGCCTGTTATATTCAATTTTCCAACAGTCTAGAGGTATAGACTTTTTGGTTTTGATACATGATTTCGAATCATGGTCGCCCGAGGCGAGATCTTTGTGGTCGGAAATCTCGGGTCTATTTCCGGGTCCATCTCAGTCGACTTGCACATTTATTATGACTAGTCATGAGTTTTACCCCAATTTCACACATGGAAAGTCGCATCAACTTGATTTAAGCAAAGGAAATAAACATAAGCGAACTTTAATCTCGAACACTATGCAGCATTTCTTTCAGCCTTCCTATAGCATTTCGCCATTTCATATGGGATTTAGCGACGATGTAGAACCCAGCCAATACACGAGAAATGCCATCATTTCGAAAATCACGAGTTTTGAAGGATCACTAGCTTCTACGAGATTGTATTTGGCTCGCCTATTTCAATCCCCTTCCCTGAGTTCCCTCGCTGCAATTGAAACCAGTCTTTCTCTGCTTCCAGCCACACAGGAACAACTATACGAAAACCAGATTGATTCTCTAATTTCCAAGCTCGATCCCTTGCCTCGGTGGGCTAAAGTAGCTCTATCCTGGGTAAACCTTGCTGTACGGCCCCTGAGAGTCGAAGAGCTCGCTGTCGCTACGGCCATCCGCATGGATCATTGCAAAATCTCAGATATCGAGAATGCTCTATCGATAGACATGGAACGAGACCTTTGTAACAATCTCGCTGGACTTGTGTCTGTGGAAAATAGCCATGTTCGTATAGTTAGCCCATTGGTTAAGGAAATTTTAGCCGACAAGACGATAGTGAAAGGCGAGCCTCCGGGTTTGTATGGGTCTCGGGACATCAGTTCCCTTTGTTTGCAGTACCTTCGAATCGCCCTAAGCGATGATGATGATGCTCATATATGGGACAAACCTATATCGAACATGCCTCATAATCACTACTATCAAGGGTTTGGGAGGACTAGCATGACGTTTCTGCATTATGCATGCCAATTCTGGCCAGTCCATTTTCATCAGACTGAAAAGCCGGACAGAGAACTCAAACAAATGGTTGCCGACTTCTTATCATCAAAGATAGCTAAGAGGTGGTTTCAACTCTATCTGTCTAATAATACACTACAGAAAGCTCACAAAGCCTTGTCGGCTGAGCCAGTTGCAGAGGTAGCTATGCAATTGACAGGAGAGCCCACTGGGATAGAGGGCGTTGAAACTCTGGATCCAAAGCAATCAGCTATCGCAATGGCCAGCTATATCGGGCTGCCCTCTATTGCTTGCCATCTCCTCGGCGTTGAAGAATCCGAGAATAAGCTGAAGCTGAAGCGGTGCTCAGTCCGCCGCGGCTGCTTCGAGCGTAGCATCCTCTTTTCAGATGCTACTTCTAGTTACTACCTTGACTGTATCATATCGAATGATGACGACACTGCGGTCAAAGATGTCTTCAATGCCAATCCAAATGCAACTGCGAACCAGTTTCCTCTTCACAAAGCAGCGTGGGCTGGTTGTTTAAAGGTAGTGCAGGCGCTGCTTGAGTTGCTCGACAATCCGGCGCAAGCAAATGATGACGGCCGTACGCCACTTCATATGGCCGCATTTTGTGGCCATATAGATGTTGTCTGCGCTTTAATTGACAATAATAAACCCAAAGAGAAGGCTATTGATTCTACTGATTCTATTGCTTCTGCCAACATGATCAACAATCAGGACAACGATTTGAAAACGCCCCTTATTATAGCAACTGAGCTAGGCCATGCTGAGATTGCCCAGTACCTTGTACAATCAGGCGCGAATCTCAGGCTTGAAGACAGAACTGGCAAGACGGCGGTCCACTACGCTGTCTTACATTCTCTTCGGATCTTTGAGGATTTCATAGCTTATGATAACAGCGTGTTAAGCCTAAAAGACAAGAATGGCCTCACACCGTCGCATCTTGCTGCAAGATACGGTGATGTGAGCGCAACAAAACTAATTATCAAAGCTGCTTGGGAATTAGATGTTATTGAAACTCTTTCAGCTAATGACGAGGAGTATATGTCTCCTTTACATCATGCTGCTCAAAGTGGGCATACAGAGATTGCAGAGCTTCTCATTGCTGAAGAGGATAACACTATAGCATATGAGAGTGAACGCAGCAGCCTACCAGCGGCTGTAGCTGCGAAATATGGCCACTTAGCCGTAGTCAAGGCTATAACACGCGGTGAACTAGACAGAGGGATTGACTTGCTTATTGCGGCATCCAGCTCGGGCCGGCTACTGGTGGTCGAGTATCTACTTCAAAACAATGTCGACCCAAATGGAGACGACAAGGCACCTGAGAGACCTCTTGGAGCGGCCGCTGCGAATGGCTGGAGCAATGTTGTTCAAACTCTGCTAAATTACCATGCCGATATCAACCTGACGGATTCAGAGAGATTGGCGCCTCTCCACCATGCTGCAAAGAACGGAAAGAAAGATGTGGTAATGATGCTCCTTAGGCATAAGACTGCGCGTGGTAAGAAGGCAGATGTGGATGTCCTTGGCCAATCACGCCACACTCCTTTACACTGGGCTGCATTAGAAGGACATACGGATGTCATGGAACTATTGTTAGATCACAGCGCAGATATCGATGCCCAATCCTTCTGTCGACAGACACCGCTGCACTTGGCTGTACAGAACACCGACTCAGTCAAATTACTTTTAGCTAGACAAGCTGAATTAGAAGCCAAAGATATTGCTCATGAGACTCCCCTTCTCACAGCCGTGCAAAAAGGATGTCTAGAATCCACCCGGTTGCTACTGGATCAAGGAGCATCTCTAGATGCTCGTGACTGTGAAGGCAATGACGCTTTGCAGCATGCGACTAGTCAAAATGAAGTCGCAATTGTCGAGGAGATACTGAAGAGGGATAGTAGTCGAACCAAACCTGAGTGGCCCAATCTCGAGCTGGCGGTAAGATGTGCGGCCCTAGATGTGCTGAAGTTCTTGATAACCAAGATACCAGGCGCGGTGTTTATGAGTAAAGAAGGTGGTAGCAGGCGTACGCTGCTCTGCCTAGCCGCTCGTTTGGAGTCTCTAGATGTGCTTACGTGCCTCGTCGAGGCCGGGTCAGACATAAATCATCAAGGATGGCGGGCAAGAACACCGCTGCATGAAGCTGTCGCCAGGGCGCGAGATGACAGTATACTGAAACTGATCGAATTTAAAGCTGATGTCGGTATTCATGATGGTGATGGCAATACAGCACTGATCATGGCGGTGTGCAGACATAACCTCAAAGTGGTCAAGATTCTGATCGCGGCCAAAGCGCCCATTGACGATTTCAATCACAATCACAAGACGCCACTCTATATGGCGGCTGACCACGGATATACGCAAATAGTACAATACTTGCTTGAGGCTGGTGCCGACATCACCATCTGCGACGAAGACGATAAGTCTCCTCTTCATGCTGCTGCACACGACGTCGAAACTTCTAGGGCACTCATAGATAAGGGAGCTGATGTCAACTACCAGAAACGTGATAAATGGTCTCCTCTTCATCTCGCTGTCTCTTTGGGTCACCCGGACGTTGTTCGACTTCTCCTTGAAAGAGGGGCGGATCCAAATCTTGTCAATGACGCGGGCAGAACTGCTTTACAAATCGCCGTAGGAGTCCACCACGACATGGATATGTGCAGCGTGATTTTGGATCATCGGGGCAGCATCTCCGTCGATATAAACAACGCAGACAAGGAGGGTGTCACCGCCATTCATGAAGCCATCACAAAATGCTCCAGCGCCACAGTCAAGAAACTCATGGATCACGGCGCTAGAGTTGACGTCAAGCTTAAGGATGGGACGACATGTCTAGATGTTGCCATTGAACATAACTTGCCTGGGATGCTAGCCGTGCTGCTAGGTGTGGATGATGAGTCCTTTACATCTAAAATACCATGGGATTACCAATGTCTGGTTGCTGCGTATTGGAGAGCGATAAAGAAGGACCAAGGCAGGTCTGTTGAAGTCCTGCTGAGGGCTAACCGCCTTCTATCCAAGGAAATATCTAAACAAGGTTCTAATGGCCTAGAAGAATACCTGCGCACTCTCATGAGCCATCACGAAGATGGCTTGCCCGCCCAATTCGTTGAACTGGGATTGGATCCTTTCAAACGCGGGCAAGTCTACCCTTTGACTTGCTTTGAGCTTGGCTTTATGGCTCAGAAAAGTCTAAATATGACTTTCTTAGAAGCAAGTCTCAACTTCTTTTCTAGGAATCCTGAGATAAGCACATCAGCTCTCGGTTTTAGAGAGTTACGTATTGCCACGGAGATTGAGCATCCCGATATTTGGACCAAGTTTGCACCGCTCATGGAAAAGGTTGGAAGAGAGAGGGATCAGGACGATTGGAATATCCATCACTTTCTATATCAAGCTATGCCCCGGAAGGAATATGCAAGATACGATGAAGCCGCTCGTCGGAGGACCAATGTGCCAACAGCGCTTGTCTGGCCACCCCCGTGGCGCTGTATCAATAATAGCAATGAAGCAACAACAGTTGATATCTCAGCTGAAGGACTTGAAATGTCTTTTTTGTGTAAGTACATACACCAAATCACTCCGTGATTCCTTTGCTGACAAGGTTTAAATAGCCCGACCTGGGCCCAACAAAGGTGCTGTCACTGTTCGAGCAAACTTTCCTTTCCCTCCACGGCTGCTGGGCTTGTCGTATTTCGAACTGTCTATACTGAAAACACCACATGACACTGAGCCAGAGGCAATAAAAGACCAAAGTATCGTAATAGGCTTGTCAGGCGAATTCGTCAACCAGTTGAACGCATTGCCGGGATGGAACATGTGGTCGCTCGGATATCATGGACATGATGGCAATGTCTTTGAGGAATCTCTGGTCACGGGTCATATCAAGGCATTTGCTAAACTCCACGATGTATACCCGACTGTTGGCTGCGGTGTCGACTACCAGAGAGGTGACTACTTTTTTACTTGTGATGGAGAAGTCGTGTGTAAGTTACATTTGGTATCCTACAAGGTTTAACAAGATGACTAACGCTGATTATGATACCATCCATATACATAGTCCGGAGATCGAGCAAAGTAATCTTTCGGAAGCTGTATCCTTCTATTGGCCACAGTGGAGGGCCTGGCAAGGTCAGGGTCAATTTCGGGGAATCCGAGTTTAAGTGGCAAGAAGCCAATATTGCCAGAGAGCGATTCAAGCAGCCTAGATTGAAGCGCAGATTGACACCATACCAGTCGTGATGGCTTACAATCATACTAGGGCTGTCATCGCTATTTATAGTCCAAGAAACCGTTGAAGTTGGGCGATTCATTTAGATGTAAAGTTCATTTAGTATTCATATAGCTTTTTGGCCAACATATGCCTAGAACTGCAAAATCATCCTCAAGGATTCTGATGCCGGTTCATGTCATGGGGGAATTGAAAAAATTTAAACATTATATTCCTAGTGCTCCCAATTTAGTTTGACTTCCTTATCGCTAAACCAAAATTCCAAAACTCCTCTCATCAAACAGCATGTCCAACCAGATTCCTCATGCTTATGTGAGCTCCCATTGGAGAATCTTACTTGCACAGAGTTTTTGCCCAATGAGCTGCAGCAGAGTTGTGTAGGTTCCAAGTATTCTTCGCTTTGATCAACACCCAGTTTGCACTGCCCAAGGGCTTGTTTGGACCCATTCCTATACTCCAACACAATCCCTCGGCATGCTGAAGCACCTCTTTCATAAAACACTTGAGCTCGATAGACATTGTTGAGAGGAGCCGATGAATAACTGGCAGATCTAAATGGCTGTTTCCTATATTGAAAGGTAAATGCAGGCTCTGCCTCGGTGTCTTTTTGCTCGTCCGCTTCCAGTTGCAAGGCCGCCAAAGGCACTGTACCGTCAGAGTAGCCACCTACAAAGGTTACCGCCTCGCCCTCGGGTCTTTCGTATATAAGCGTGAGAGGATGTTGGACAAGAGGACGCTGGATCAGCTGCACATCTTCGTCTCGCATCTTATAGGTCGACCCCACTACTATATCCCCTGCCAATTTCAAACGCAGCTGATGATTCCCTTGTCAGCGAAAGTGAACAGCCTACATCGTTGAGACTGGAATAACTTACGTAAAAACGCGCATTGTAATAACTACGGCTCCAGCCAAAGGCAGTAATTGCATCGTCGCTGCCAAGAGGGACATAAACCCACTGGACAAAAGGCTGAATATTTGGACTCAAGGCATTGAATGTGCGCTGCGCAGAAGGCTGTGATTTTGTATGTGTATGGATACCCCATACAGAGCTATAACAGACAAAAAATGTAAGGCCCGTGGAGTTGCGTGTGTCAATAGTCGATAGATGGCTCCTTGCACTCGCAGAGTCATAATTTGTGTCTACAACACACTCTTGCCATTGCGGGGGCGAAGGTGTGTCCCAGACACGGAGTTGCTCTGGCCGGCCTGCAAGCTGAAGTCGCGCAAATGGATACTAGTAACAATAATCAGCCAACGCCTCACCACAGAGCAACGGTAACTTGTAGACGCACATTATACTCTACATGCGCGGAAGCAAAGCATTCGGCGGCCTCAGCGACATATACAACTGTGCCGGATTGTGGCAGGCTGTCATTAGCATTAGTATAGCCCTTTTGCACCCTCTTCAGACTCCGCAAGCCTTGAGAATCGATGGAGAGGATAATAATGGGTTTCTGCACATCACTCCCCACTTCGTCGTGTCTAGCGTCTTTGATCATAGTCGGGTGTGAACCGCGGTGCCACTCTTCGACTTCGTGGATGGGAATAATCTCTAGCTGCTTGTTATGCCCCAGGTTCCACCATCGTGCATAGGACCAGAACGACAAATGCCGATGTAACCAGGTTTCGGTAGATCGTTCATATATCATGAGTGCTAATTCTTTGGGCAACATTGACAGACTAGGCATCTCACAAGCTCGAGCTGCCTGGTCGATGAATTGCCTCACGTCAATAATGGGAGAAAGAGCTTGGTGCAGAGGAGGGGCGCCATCCCAAGGACTCCTCCACGCCGCAGCGGCCCATAGCCAGGGTAGCTTGTCTTCAGCTGCTGACACCAGCTCAAGGAACTCCAGGCATTCCTTGTGGACCGTAATGGTTGGGGCAGAGGAGGCACACTCTTTACAGTTTGAACAGCGGCAATACACCCGTTCAGTCGAGTATCCGTTTTCGCAATACGACGAGTCCTGGTATAATACTGCTGGAGAAGTAGCTGTAACGGTATTGTCGTTTCCTTTGACAACTAAACCGAAGATTAGTGGGTATGTGAGGTGAGCAGCATGCAAGGTAGTGATCTTACGCGCAACAACCGCCTCGCTAGCAGCAAATGTAAAGCTGCACGCGCCACACTGAGGATGGATGCGGATGTGTTCCCCCATGGTGTCGTATTGCAGATGGATGAGCCCAGATGAGGGAATAGACTGTCGCAGCGGATTTCGAATGCTGTGTATGAAGAACAAAAAAACAATCACATTTACCGGGCAACCGCTCACTTAATGAGCAACACGGAAGCGAGGGAGCACACCACCCTTTACACTTTACGAGTATCCCTCGCTCAGAACGTGACGTAAGAACTGCGGGGTTTGGTTGGCCGTGCTCATGAGATCAAGAATCAAACATGAGCTGAGCTTTTTAATACTGAAGATTTTGAGTTTTTTTTATATAGGATTACCCACGTAGATGCATATGCTGCCCTCCACGCGAGGAACAGACCAGCATCCCATGTTATTTAATTAGCTGAGACCGGGGGGCCACGCTGCGTTTATGCAATTCTCTCTTAGCGAGCCGAGAGCATTCAGAGACAAGTTATGAAAGAGAATGCAAAATATACAATTATTTCCTAGCGTCTAGTGTAATAATTCAAACACAAGCACATAACAAACAGCCAACAGCGGTAGGAATAGCAGAAGCTGAAGCTGAAGCATTATTCTCCCAACAACCCTGCAGCATTCATTATAGTGAAGTAGCATTCAAGCCACCGGCGGCTAGGTATCCACTCTTCTACTACCGAAAGGAACAGAAGAGAGAAAAAAAAAGACTTGACAACAGCAGCATCCAATCAAATATCTTTTCGTTCCAATTGCCTACAAGAACAAATACAAGTATCTCACATGCCATCCTGATTTTGTCCGTCTCCTGGGGTATGAGAAGCATCTACGCCGTGAAAAGCATCTCCAAACGCGGAATCCTCCATGTCCATCTGAAGGTCTAAGCCATCATCCAGTCCTGCTGAGTCGTCTAAATCTGGAGCGTCATATCCCGCCAGGGCATCCCCTGCCGTGTCTAGATCGCCTAGAGAGCTAAAGTCATTTTGGTCAAAAGATACGGAGCCTCCCTCGGTAACGGCGGGAGTGGCCGCGGTCGAAGGCGCTTTTGGAGCTGTTGGTGTCGGTGGTTTGGCGTCATCACCCTCTGCACTGGCAGCGGCAGCGGAATCTGTAGGAGCGGGGGCAGGGGCAGGGGCAGCAGTTGTGGTAGCGGTAGCATCGGTGGGAGCGTGCGTCGTCGTCTGAGTCGTATCATTAGCCGTTGCATTGTCGCCATCTTTGGGAACTACAACCCAATCTCCACTACCGGTGCTATGGTCGGGCGTAGTTCGTACCTCGTTCTCGGTGGCAGTATCAGTTCCGCCCATCTCTACATCGCCAGACGGCTGTGGCAGAGTAGCAGCGGGAGCAGATGGCGCCGATGCAGGTACAGGCGCAGGTGCCGGCGCCGCTGCTGGTGAGGCGGTATTTACTGCTTGCGATGGCGTAGCCGCGCCGGACTGGCCGGCGGGCGTCGGGAAGTTATTGACTGGTGTTGACGTGGACGAGAAGCCGGTATGCATTTGGTCTAACAATCCAGATGCTGTATCACCCATGTCCATGTCAGTCTCACCCAGCATCGCGCCGCTTCCTTGGGATCCCGCCCGAGATGGCTGTCGAGAGAGCTCTGCGGTTGAGCCCGCTGCTAACGGTTCAGGAGCGGGAGCCTGGTAGCCGCCATCTTGAATCCGCTTGGAGAGCGGCAGGCCGACAATCTTTCGGCCTGATGCTGACTCTACCTGTTGTACTATTTCTTCGACTGAGTGCTTAGAGACTTGGCGACCTACAGGCTCTTCATCCGAATGAGCTCGGTTTTCGTGCTTGTGTCCATCCACAATTGCTTTAAGTTCTCGCTCCTTGATCTTTAGAATAGAATTTTCTTTGAATGCAGCCATTGTTTTGCGGTGTTCTTCTTCCATTTTTTTGATTTCATCCTGGGTCGTAGACACGTATTTGTCGACTCGCTTGCGGAATTCGTCAGCCTGGCCGGGGTCCAGACGTCCGACATAAGACTTTTCAGGAGCTTGGCTGTATGCTTCGCCTCCCTGGGCAGTGAAGATACCCTCTGTTAGGGACGCCAGTTCACCCTTGAGACCCAAGCCGAGATCTGCGGGGGTGATCTGACCTATTCTGTACGCAGAAGACAGAATCTCCTCCATCCACTCATGGTTTTGTTGATAACGACTCATTGAGATCTCCCTCGGGGTTAAATGATCAAACATGTCTCCCCTTGAAATATCCTCATCATCATCAAAGGCCGCATCGACGGGTGGCATTCCCGGTGGCAATGCTGCTTGCTGGCCCTGATTCTGCCCATGACGGGCTCTCTTTGAGGGAGGACCAGGTGGTGGTGGTTGGGCTGGGTAAGCCATCTGCTGAGGCACACCCCGAGGGTTCATCTGGGGTCCTAGCTGCTGGCGAGTGAGCTCCGGTAGTGAAGGCCAGTTGACCCGATCAGACAGCATAAACTCCTTGCGGCGAATCTGGCCGGCCCTCTGAAGGAAATGGCGCTGCTGCATGATGGCATTGACTCTCTCATCGTATGGGATCATGGCAACAGGGACGCGATCGTTCATTTCCGCAGGGCCGTAGTGCACAATAAACAAGTTTGGATCCGGCTGCGGAGGGTTGGGGTGTCCAGCGACGGGAACAAGTCGGAATCGTCTTCGAGCGTGGAGAGTGAATTGCTCGCCAGGGATGTAGCCTGCCTTGAGGTAGTATATCTCGAGCATCTATTCATGCAACAATTAGTGTTTGTAAATGATTGATTTGCGGTGGCTGGTCAAACAAACCAGTCCGTTGCCCAGATCATGCTTGTAGATCTGCTCTGGTGGTGCCCAGACGAAGCCATCTGTCGCGAAATTGGTTCCCAGTCTCGATAAAGGCTGCCACGTCAATAGAATAGTGCCATCGGCGGGCTTATCGAGGTATGTCCAGAAGAAGGGCGCTTGGTCTCTCGCGATTTGAGGGGCATTTATCAGCCATTTGGCAACCTCGTTGAAATCGAGCCGGGGGATCGCTGGGTATCGGTACGATGAGATTAGGTGGACATGTGGCATCTGACCCGGTTTCATTAGCGGCAACTCGGGGCAAAAAATGACTGAAGACTCACAAGGTCCTGGGGGACGCTGTGGCTAGGGTTTAGTTGCGCCATGATGGCTGCTGTCGGCAGCGCAGCCTCTCGGGTGGCCTTTTACAGACAGTAGGAATGGCGACAAGGGTTCGTTGAGTCTGGCAGCTCCAAGCATCCAAAGAGCCAGGGAGCGACCGAGAGGAAATTATGCCGGGCGATATGATCCGGGTGCAAGGCGCGCGGCAGGCGAACGGAGCGAGCCGATGGGATGGAGATGATGTGGAAACGCAATGTCCAGGATCTGGGCGATGCGAGTTGCAGAGAGTGCGGCTGTCGTTGCGTCGCGCGAGCCCAAATTTGTCGCGACGAGGCTGCAGGAGGGTTGCAGCGAATGGTAGGCCAAGATTGGTATTAAAAGTGGGTCCACAAGCCTGCTGGATGTTATCACGGGCAGTAAGACAAGCAGTAGGTACCATCACCATACTGTACACGTTACAGCTAATGCTCCAATGCTTGCGCATAGTAGAATTATTCAAGTATTATTCACTTGTTCATACCTTTTCTTCTTCCTCTTCTTCCTCTCTTGTTTTCCCCCCGCAATTGATGACCCCTTTTGCGTTTCTATGGGATTGGCATGACTGGGGAGAGACATCCATCCATTGTATCCCATAACTCTCTCTAGCTGGGATAAAACAATAGGTACCTACCACGCATCTACACATGTACATCACAGGCAAACTCGGTGGCTTCAATTGGCTAATTTTTACTTATTTTTTTTAAATTTCGCACTGCAAACCTAATTATCCCATTTTATGTAACATTATCATTGCTATTCATACCCAACTTGTTAGATTTTTCAGCCCCGCTCCCAGCATCTCTCCCTTATGCCTGGTATGTTGAAGCAGAGACGTTACCACCACGGCCAGTCCAGTTGACGTGAATGTCCTTGCCGACCTGGTACTTCTCAGAAGCATGCTCAGGCTTGATGTGGAAAGTGTGAGCACCAAAGTAATCACGCTGAGCCTGCAGCAGGTTGGCAGGCAGATCCTTGGTGCGGTATCCGTCGAACCAGGACAGAGCAGTGGAGAAGGCAGGGGTGGGGATACCAAGCTCAGCAGCCTGGGAAACGACGGCTCTCCAGCCAGGCTGGGCCTTGTGGATGGCGTCGTTGAAGAAGTTGTCGAAGAGCAGGTTCTTCAGCTCAGGCTCATTGCGGTAAGCAGAGGTGATGTCCTTGAGGAAGACGGATCGGATAATGCAGCCACCACGCCACATGAGGGCAATGGAAGGCTTGTTGAGCTTCCAGTTGAACTCACGGGCGGCCTCCTGCATGAGCATGAAGCCCTGGGCGTAGGAAATGATCTTGGAAGCATACAGAGCCTGCTCGAGGTCCTCCAAGAACTGCTTCTTGTCACCCTCGAACTTGCCGCTGCCACGGGAAACGTAGCGGAGCTTAGTAGAGGCCTCAGAACGCTCATCCTTGATGCCAGACAAGCATCGAGCCAAGACAGCCTCGGCAATCAGGGTGACGGGCATACCAAGGTCGAGAGCGTTGATGGCAGTCCACTTTCCGGTTCCCTTCTGGCCGGCCTTGTCAAGGATCTTGTCAACAAGGGCAGTGCCATCATCGTCGTTGAAGTAGAGGATATCGCGAGTGATCTCAATCAGGAAAGAGTCGAGAACACCCTTGTTCCACTCGGCGAAGACGTCACCAATCTCCTTGCTGGAGAGTCCAAGACCACGCTTCATGATGTCGTAGGCCTATGCACAAGCTTTCTGTTAGCTCCTAAATTCACACCCGCAGACGTTATTAAACCAAGGCTGAGCTTACCTCGCAAATGAGCTGCATGTCACCGTACTCGATACCGTTGTGGACCATCTTGACGTAGTGACCAGCACCTTCGTCGCCGACCCACTCACAGCAGGCCTCACCATCGCTCTTGGCAGAAATGGCCTGGAAGATGTCCTTGATGTATGGCCAAGCCTCCTCGTTACCACCGGGCATCAGAGAGGGGCCGAATCGGGCACCCTCCTCACCACCGGAAACACCGGAGCCGACAAATCGGATGCCCTTGGCGCTGAGCTCCTTGGTGCGGCGGTTGGAGTCGGGGAAGTGAGAGTTACCACCGTCAATGATGATGTCTCCCTTCTCAAGGAGGGGCAGGAGTCTGTCAATCCACTCATCGACGGCCTTTCCGGCCTGAACGAGGAGCATGACACGGCGGGGGGACTTGAGGCTGGCGATGAACTCCTTGTCGTCGTGGGCACCGACAATGGACTTGCCCTTGGCCTCGTTGGCCAGGAAGGCATCGACCTTGGAAACGGTTCGGTTGTAAGCGCAGACGGTGAAGCCGTTGTCAGCCATGTTGAGAATCAAGTTCTGTCCCCTGCAGCACCCAGTGTTAGCAATTAAGGCAAATTTTTGATAATTCGGGGCTAGATTATTTGCAACTTACATGACAGCAAGGCCGATAAGGCCCAGATCCGCGCTTGGAACAATGTTAGCATTTCTCGAAGCTTCGGCTGAAGAGGAGGAATCAGGTTGCGTGGCACCGCCAAGCTTGATGTTGGCGAGGCGAGCGCTACCTCAGGCATGAGCAGGGTGCAGAAGAGAGAAGTTGGGTAAAGAAATGGGATAATGCAGAAGCTTTGGGGGGGAGAAGAGAGAGAGAGGTAGAGTAGCAGAGGTTGGGGTTGAGCTTGAGGTAGAGATGAAACAAGCGAGATGAAGTGCTCTTCCAGCACCTTTCACCATCTCACCATCACTACCGCCACCACAACCTCCACAACCACCACTGATCAATCACCCGCACACTGCCTCTGCCATGGCCACAGCTCGAGCTCAACACCAAACAAAGCCCGCGATGTCGCCGGCCCAGTGCGCGAATTGAGGTCATCGAGCAGTAATCAGTTGGGCTTTGCAGGGCGGGGTGGTGGGGTAGAAACTGGCAGCAAAAGGTGAGGGAGGGGTAGAGAAGCTTCTGTGCTTGTCCCAACAGCAGCGCAGGGAAGTGACTTACACAGGGCCAGACATATTGTGTGGTTGATTAGAGCAAAGACGGGGAATAGAGATCAAACAAGCGAAGCTATCGCCAGATCAACAATCAGGAATTGCGAGTTTGGAGAAGAAAGGAGAGAAGAGAAGCAACGTTTTCGCAGATAGGGAGGGACGGAGCAAGTAAATATAGTGGGAACGCAGATGGGCCGGTTGAGCGCCCAGCAACGCCCAGCAACGCCCAGCAGCCCAAAAAAGATCCATGAGTGACCTGGAACGAGGTTTTGGCCTACGCAAGTCCCGGAGGGCCCCAGAAAAGCGGGCGGCCAGGCGGTGATTGGCGCGAGGCGGCGCATCGTCATCTTCCTGTTTCGCCGCCTTGCTGCGAGGCTTTTAGCACTCGTCTACCTCTAACGCAGGCTATAGCGCTAGCCCGTGTTTTATCAGCATGAAGCTTCTAACCGCGAACCTTTGGCTCCCATTTGATTGGGGGTCAGTCTTGGGCTCTGAGCTCACTGAGTTCACTGAGTTCTATCCAACACGCAAACGTCGTCACAGCTATCCGGGTGCATGGTGCACTGCTCCTGGACAGCCCATGCACCTGCTAAGCTGGTAGTCTCCCCAAGTGCATCCCATGCTTCCGGGCCACTGTGGGAAATTCCGCATTCTTGTATCCTCTGCGCCGTCCGGATCACAGCCGCTCTACGGAGTATCCCATGCCATCTCCATTTCGCTGATTACTGTGGCGGATACAGCGCCGATAGCTGCACTGGGACTATGACGGGCACTCTTCCATTAATTGGCACGAGCGCATGCCATCAACCAGCCCCACCACTCTCCCGTGTCCGGCTGCGTCGGGTTGGGTGCATCATCGATTAGAGAGAATATGATAATCTGGTATTACAAGGGATCGTGAAGCACAATTACAGGCTTCGCTTAATACAAAGCATGACGCTTGGTCGGCGGTGCTGCCAGGAGGAAGGACGAGGAGAAGGGCTTAGATGACTCGTCAAACGTTTCAGCCCCAGCTTTCATCACTCTTACACTCACGGCTTGGACTGCATGTGTCTACTGTAGGCGACTTGTAGAAAAGAACAAGAAACTCCAGAAAAAGGAGAACAAGAGGCGCTTCCCTTTCAATGCCGGCGGCCCTTTTCAAAGGTCAAACATTATGCTGCTTCACGAAGATCCCAGCAGCCATCTCCAGCCAAAGGGAACGTAGGTAGCCATCCATGCCCATGTTAATCGGCCTTATTTAGGCGTCACTTTCCAAGGCATTTGCCGTCTCATATCGCCTTCATCTGATACCCCAAAGCTATTCGCCTGTCAAAAGAAAAGGGAGCTTGGCTATTCTGCATAAAGGTTCTCTTAGCCAGTAGCTTAGCAGAAACCTCAAACGGCTTGGCCGTGCAAGTCATTCAGCATACTCTTTCGCCGGATTTGTTATCCCATCCCACCTTGAAGGATGAGGTAATTTGGCATTGCTAGGACTCGATGCTCCATACAAATCCAATGCCAATTGCAGCCACGGGCCGAAACAACGGACAACGTGCGCTACCGAACGGGGAGACACCGATGAAGGTGGGAAAAAAAGAGGACCAAATGCCTACTAAGGCAACTTATGACTACGGTGCTAGTATGAAGTGTAAAAGTTGAATGACTTAATAGGCCGTTCAACTAGTCCCATAGAAAGAGCCCGATGGCCCATCAGATATCTACATACAGCTCTTTGTGTGCATTAGCTTAGCGCCTTGCTTGAGCGTGGGTTTACATGTACGTGCTGTTTTAAAAGCAACAGCAGACTTGCGCCCAGCAGCTTCAGGCCAGAACCAGAGCCGGCCCGAGGAAAATCCCAACATCTACAATTAGTGTCTGCTAACCTCCATTAGTGCCCAATACTCTGCTTCCTAAGCTCTTCGGAACAAGTTGCCTCTGCGTCTTGATACCTACCTGTCCTCGTACTTGCGCCGAGTGTGGTGCTCCCGTAATACCCCGCTACATGATGAAGATTTCTCCAATTTTTCGGGCGTCCAATCAGATGCGGCCCTGAAGTGCCTCCCACGATGCTCGGCAACGAGCGAGTAATAGAGCCCCCGGTCCAACTGCGACTTTTTAATCCTACGGAAGGACCCCCTTAAAGCCTCAGAGCCTTGCACATGAATAATGCTCTCTTGTTGGGCTTGCTGACATCACAATAAGAGGACGCAGGTAACCTGCCAGGCATTATCTCCCCTAGCCTTTACGCCATGCCTTGGAGATACTGGCAGAAAGAGCTGTATATACACAATTTCAGAATGCTCTTTGCAGCATCGACGAGGCTACATCTAGTGCAAAATACGTGTATATCATCGCCGCCAGATAGACAGCCTGATGGACAGACGGCCTTTATTCTATTTCCATCTTTCTCCTTCTCTCAATCCAGGTAGCACGGCGGTTAAGCTCCCTAAAAAGTGGGCGAGTTGGGGCCGCTTATAAACCTGCGGGCTTTGCGGGTTTGCGGAATTAATACTAGGTATACTAGCAGTAGTGCTACCACGGAGGGCTGAAGGCATTTCCCGGACAAGGGAACGGCAGTATCGACGAATAGCAGCGCCGTCTGGCGGCTCATGCTTGATGTCCGTCCTCGGTTTGTGTGCTTCATTTACCGTGTGCCTCATTTACCGTGCCTCAATTACCGCTTACATGTACTACTTTGCCAGCGATGAGTAATGTGCCACCTTGTTGAGCCAAATACATGGCTTATGCCGTGCGGCTGATCCAGTTGCACAGCCTTGGATCATTCCTCAAAAACCCCTTCCAGTCCTGCACCGATCCGAGTTTGGAGTATGCCCGAAAGCTGCGGGTCTTCCAGCCGATCCCCGTTTATCGGACGCCAGACCGTGACCGGCGCCGTGGCCCTCCCTAAGATCTAGTAACACATAGCCAATCAATGATCGTTGTGAGGTGCCTGTATGTATCTCCTGCGAACTTCAGAAAAAATGAAGCCATCACGAAGGAAAATCTAGCACCGCAGTTGTTGATTCCCATACCTTACCCATATGCTGATACTGTTAGAGCAACTTCTTGCATGTTTGATAGAGGTCATCCATATCACATGACCATGCGCGATGCTACCAGAGTTTTCCATATCACGTGACATGATTTGTTGGCCTGCCGATTTTCTAGACTTTGATATCAACAAACTACCAGCCAACGCCACACTCTAAATCCAGCAAATTCGCAACTGCGACAACCTCTTTTCCATCTTCTTAGAGTATCAATTCGCGTTTGCAAAAGCAATCGACAGACAAAAACTGCTTAACAGTGGGGACTTTGAGCCAAAGACTGCTCAAAGGTACGTTTTTTTTTCTCTGCCACAGCTGCGAGAATCCCATAAGTCAAGAGATCACGGGGTGTTCATCATGTCACATCCACCACCTCCAGGCACAAATCTTCCCGCACGACCTCCCGCCAGCAACTCGAGGCCCGGATTCAGATCGAGCTTCAACTCGTCGGGCCAGTCTGCCGCACCGTCGTCGTACTCGAATGCGAACTCTGCGCGAGCTTCCGCCCCCAGCTATCCAGCCGCCCCTGCAGCATCTGCAGCCGCCACTCACTATGGCTCGTCGTATCAATCTTATCCCAGCCGCCCTCCTTCAACGGGGGTGAGCCACTCTGCGGCGGCATATTCGTATCCTCAACAGCATCAACAGCATAGCGCCCATCAACAGCCGCAGAGCTACGCCCCTCATGCCTACTCGCAGCCGCAGTCTTACCAGGCACAGCCATACCAGGCCCAGTCCTACCAAGCAGCACCGCGTATCCAGAACCCGTTCCCTACGCCTGGCGCGAGTGCAAACATAGGCCCGAGTGCCAATGTCGGCCCGAGCGGCACCGATTACGATCCGGACATGGCTGCCCAGATTGCGCAATGGCAAAGCGCCTACGCGCCTCAGACTGACAAGGACGGCAAACCAGTCCCGGCGGCGGAGTATGCAAAGGCTGAAGGTCTAGATGCGGCCGCACACCAGCCGGATAAATCTAAGACGGTTGTTCGAGAGGGTGGCGGCAAGAAATGGACGGACGATACACTGCTAGAATGGGATCCTTCTCACCTGCGTCTTTTTGTCGGAAACTTGGCGGGAGAGACCACAGATGAATCCCTCTTAAAGGCCTTTTCGCGGTGGAAGTCTGTTCAAAAGGCCAGAGTCATCCGCGATAAGCGAACCACAAAGTCCAAAGGCTATGGCTTCGTCAGTTTCAGCGACGCCGACGATTTCTTCCAGGCTGCCAAGGAGATGCACGGCAAATACATCCAGAGTCACCCCGTCGTCGTGAAGAAGGCCAATACTGAGATCAAGGCGACCAATGTCAAAAACAAGTCACATGGAGGCAAGAAGAACTACCAGAACAATAAAAATAGGAACAACAACAACAACAACAACTCCAATGCCGGGGGCTATGAGCCACAACTTGGTCCTAAGCCAGGCGCGGGTATCACCAAGCCAGGCCAGAAGACCAAGAACGGCCTGCGACTCTTGGGTTAAGAAGAAGGGGGGTTGATTGTTTTTCATACAAGTTGGCAGCAAGAACTCTGATCTCTGGTGTTTATTCTGCATCTACATATTGGCGTTGGAGGCTATTAGGACATACCCAGTCATGGAAACAAGAATAACGAAATTCTTAGAAGTATCAACATAATTAAATAGTGCGAAAAGTATAGGAAATGAACAAATGCGCATACAAGTATATTTTTCTCTTGTAAATTTACAGTCAAGTATCTTCTTACTCGCCCAGTATACACCTCTAAATTTCATATGGGTATATATATATGTGTGTTACTCCTTGATCTAGCCGTCTCTCTATACCTTCCATTTCCATCATCCATGCTAATTTGAAATGCCGACTCCACTGCCACACCCTTCTGTCTCGGTCTTCCCCTCTCTCTAACTGGTGCCCTCATATATATAAGGACGTTGTTATTGTTATCTCAAAATTCAAAATAAAAACTTGACATGATCCGTTTGCATTTCATCCCATTTATATCTTTCCGGTCGATGCTTGAAATTGGTAATAGGTACAAAGGCTTTCCGATGTAGGTGAAAATATGTGAAAAAAAAGTGTGCGGTAGCCATTGATTGTCGCCCTCGAATAACAGAGATTATACAACAACAAAAAAAAGGAAATTCTGTAAGGCGGTATATGTATTGGTCTTAGAAATCGCCAAAGTAGTTGAAACGAATATTTGTATATCCGAAAAAAAAAAAAAGTTGAACATGTGTATTCCAAATCGCCTCTTCCTGGTCTTTAGTCTTCCAATGACTCGTCCCTTGTAACTCGTGGAGTAGGCGGCGGCAGGCTGCCGGCTTGGAACAGCACTTCACCTCTTTCTGTGTTTTGGTGGAGTAATCCTGCCGTTTCCTCTGAGCTGTCGTTCTCAAAGTCGCTCGCGCTCGATGATGGAAGATCGGCATCGACGTCGGTAACGCGGACGTGGACTTGGACTTGGGCGTCCTCGCGCATCTTGGTGATCTTGATGTAGTTGTAGGCAACAATCGCTATCATTGTGGTGATCAAGCCAATGAAGTTGATGAGGGTAAGCTGGTCCTTGAAGATGACAGAAGCGGCCGAGATGGTGACGACCTCTTTGAAAATGCCGGCAATGGAAAGCGTGACAACGGACGTGCGCTGCAGCAGAGCGAACTCGGATGCTGTCATCAAAAAGGCGATACATCCAGGGAATAAGAGGAACAGAGGTGTCATAAAAGTACCCCATTCCTGGCTAAGAGTTTTTAGTCCCTCCCACAAGGGGCCAAAGCCTTCAACAGGAATTGCAATGAGAATCAAGGTTAGGAACATGACTGGCGTGAGGTAGAAAATGCTGGAGAATGGGTTAGAAGTAGCAGGGTTGCGGAGAAGTAGCATCTGTGTGAGACCCCAGCGGAAGCCGGAAAAGAAGGCGGCTGTAATGACGAGAAGGAAGCCGCCAAGCTTAAACTCGACTTCGCCAAATACCATGAGGATGACACCCAATGTCATGGTAGCAATGATGGCTACGAGGCGCCACGTAGGTTTTTCAAGGCGGAAGGCGAAAGCGAACAGGAGAACAAATGCAAGAGAGGAAGATTTGCACATGGCTAGGAAATGTTAGAAGCTGCGATTTTGTGGCGACGTATAGATCAAGAATGATATTCGCTTACTATAAAATGTCAAGCTAATAAACTTGAGCGAGGTGTTGCCCAAGCCAATATCCAGGCCAGTGGCTGCACCGCATGGCCCAACTCTCGTCAGGTAAAACATCTTTGACATGGTGGCGCCGCTTGACTCAACCTCATGTCGAGATCTGCCCATGTCAGATGCGTGGGATCGTTGTGGTCGCAGCGATGGTATAAAATAGAGAACCAAGGCTGAGAGACAGAATTGCACCACCATATGCAACGACGTGGTAAAGAGAGGGAAAGAAAAATTGAGTCGATCTTTATCAAACATCCATTTGTTGTACTGCGAGACATTTGTGTCAGAAAAAAAAAACGAGGTCTTGCAAACCTAGCGCATTCCTGGCTGCAATCGACTTACCAGTGAAATTGACAGCGAGAAAAAGTACCACAAGAAAATCAAGACCATGTTAATGGCCAGGCTCCTGACGACATCCTTATCCGCCTCTTGGCGCTCTTCTGCCGACAGGCTCTTGTCGCGCACTATGCGCTGCCCCAGCTGAGTGATCCTTTGACGCTTCTTCTGCCTCCGGGCGCGCTCTTTGTTGCTGAGCCCCGTCTCCTCGTCGCTGTGTAAATCGTCGTCGCTGAAGCTGGGCCTGCCTCTCGCCTCGTCGTCGTTGCCGGAGCCAACTGATGTGCTGCTGCTCCCTCCGTTTTCCTCAAAACCGTCTAGGTGGTCAGATGGGTTGGCTGAAAGGTGCTGTCTGCCACCGCCGGCAGCCATTGGCCTCCCTGGAGAGGGCAGAGGCTGGCCAGGGGAGTTCATGGCCGCGCTCTTTCGTCTTCTGTGTCCATTAATCGGCTCCATCTCGATGTCTGTACTGTCGTCGGGTCGTCCACCGACCCGCGAGGAAGCCCCTGATGCAGAAATGGCACCCGTGGGAGCATATGGCGAGGCCGATATAAGCGTGTTTGTGTATGCGCCCTCTCCTTCTTCCTCAGCTAAGGCGGCAGCGGCAGATCGAGAGAAATCGGGGAAGGGCTCGGTGGAGATGGTGTCGATGGTAACGGAGGATCGGCGTCGAGGGCGTGTTGGAAAGGCAAATTGAGATTGGGATTGAGGGTGAAGGTGAGGTTGAGATGCAGGCGGCGGGCTTGAAGAGTGGTTGGAGGACATAGTCGCAGTAATGAAGGGGCATCCAGACGGGGTTTACAACTTTTCTGTTACCCAGGCTCGTGCCCATGCCCATGTCAAGGATCTGGTTGGCCTCTTCTGGGGGTTCAGCGGAGTGTCCACTCGTGTGTCATCGGCTGTGTCTCTCCGCCCGAGGGCCGCTAGAATGAGGGTGAGTTATGCTGTGAATCGGGTACAAATATGGGCCACACACCTTGGAAGTTAGTTGCGAGAAAGAACACGCTGCCGTATCCGTAATTGATGAGCAGAAACGGCTCGACACACGCGCGCAAAGAGTCGCAAGGGGGGTGGGGAGTTGGCATCGCTAGCAGCTCCAGCGGCAGTGGTGGTTCCAGTTTAGGGACCTGCACTATAGCCTCGAGGGCGGTCACCGGGTTTCGGGGGGTGCCTCCAGCAGGGTCCCCAGCCCCTGGAGCCATTGGGCTCTGGCCTCTCAGGGGAAGGCAAAGAGGTACTTGTCCGCCCTCTGCGTCGCAGGTACCGATTGGAGCTCTCCCGCATCGAGTGCTCCAGTCGAGCACTACAGTATGCGAAACGCAAGGTACATTGCTGGTGCGCCTGTCTCTCAGCGCGGCCGCCTTACTGTCTCTGATGCACGTTGCGCTCGCGGTGATGGTGGCTTCATGTCGCAGTGCAATTCAGGCGAAATACCAGACATCTTCTAGCCCCCAGCGCTTCTATAATACCCGTGCTCACCACGCTTGCGGCTTTATGGCTGTTCATGTTATTG
Organism: Trichoderma hamatum GD12; assembly: GCA_000331835.2. Taxonomy (NCBI): domain Eukaryota; kingdom Fungi; phylum Ascomycota; class Sordariomycetes; order Hypocreales; family Hypocreaceae; genus Trichoderma; species Trichoderma hamatum. The sequence goes on from ANCB02000249.1 coordinate 29,683, forward strand.
ACGCTTACATAGGCAGGAGCTATTGCTGCGAGTATTACAGTACTATTGCCAGCGTTAGGTCCAGACCGGGGAAATTCGATATTGTTAGTAAAAGCGCTTCGTCGGCCTGGGGATATTGGCGCCGAAGCCTTGGCAGCATTGGCATCCAAAGGCGTGCATGTGGTGTGGCTCTGCAACTACGAGTACGTAACATATCTTCATTTGCTTTTTCTCTTGTCAAGCAGCAAATGCGAGTCGAAAATGCAGAGACGCAGGGTTTTCTTGCTGCCATCGGGCTGTCGCGTGCCTCGTATACGATACATGCAATTCCCGTCAACTGCTTCGATCCGCATGTGGGTACGGCAGCCAAGTGCCAGGCATTAGCGCAAGAGTAGCAGTAGAGACCATCCATTCCATTTCATGTCCCGGACTTCCGCTGAATGAAATCAATCGCCAATCCTCATCTTCAGGCTGTATAAGCGTGCATCAGTAGTACTGTGTGGCAATCTACTGCATACCGCTTCCGGCATAAGAATGTCACGCATGCATGTGCAAACAAATACAGACTGGAAGAAAGGAGCAGCTTCCAATTCCAACATTCCATCTCCATGTTGGCCGCTCTCTGCTTTCAATAGCTGAGAATCTGAAGCAAGTGTCGCCCAGTCTATGCCGTTGTTTCGACCTGATTTCGTTGTCCACTGTACATGCAGGCTCCTGAGCTGATAGGCGGTGGTTACCCCTGTCTATTTTAGCCTCAGCCGGCTTCCCCGCCCCAAAGGCATGGGTCTAACAAGTGCCACAGGACAGCAAGTACCGTTCAGCAGACCAGCACAGTACGAAGAATCTCGAGGGGGTGGTTTGGATGCCGCTCTCCGGCAGGAATAGGTATTATCCATCCACGGAGTATACACACACGCTCTCATACTCCGACCCTTGTCATGTCTGTGTGTTACTGATCGACGCCCAATTAATGCCGTTATTTCGACCTGACGTAGTTTTCTGTGCTACTTGACTCAGCTGTCACTACTTGAGTCTTGTACTAGCCTCAAAATTCCGACAGCTACCTAGCATTTCACGCCACACTTTAGAGCAGCTTAACACGAGTATTGTACTGCACTTTTGGTACTGTCCCAAATAGGAAGTCTTATGTAAGAAAGAGTATGTAATCATCTTCTCCGGATTTGGCAGTGCAAGTCACATGGCCATTAGTCCATTTCAATCACAAGCGCGGTACGTACCTGGCATCGGTACCTGCGTTCGCACCTCGGTCCATTCAGCGGCTGCCTGAACTTTTGGAATGGAATATATAATTATTTCTTCATGAGTATAATTTACAGCTTCAGCACAAACCGGAAAAAATTAACCGCTTCTTTTTTTCCATTTGTTGATTCATTCAAATATACATCTTTTCCCCCATCTACATCTACGCAGCTCAAATCAACTGCTTCCAGCCTACACAAACTCCAGTTGCCGCTGGCCCAGATCCGCCACCCCCGGTTTCGCCGAGGCTATTGTCAGCCGGGCCCCTCTATAATCCGTCTACTAATACCTACTACCAAGTATGTCATAAAGCTTCATCTATACAGCCGAATGCACCTCGTTCTTTCTCTTGTAAAACTTCACGTCCTCATCCAATTTCGACCGCTCGAACAGGAGACTTTCCACCGCTTCACATAATTCAGCAACCATGGAGGACGCTTCCTGCAGCGGCTCTACGCCCTTCAAGCGCCTCGTCGACCACCAATCTCGGGATCTTAGCCACCATCAAGACAGACATGTGAGCCGAGGGGCGTTTGGCCAGAACGTAAGCATTCGCCCTCTTCCTCGTCGCCTTTACGCCACGAGGCCCAAACACGCGTCGCGATGTCATTGATGCTAACATATTAATCCTCAAAGTCACAGGCTTTCCGCTCCTCACCGCTGCATCCCGCCCAGGGCCAGCAAAATGATTTCGGCGCCTTCATGGGCGGCGCCTCTGCCTTGCCCGGCTTTGAGAGCGATCCCGCCACCAGGCTGACGCCGTCTCTGCCCTTTGCACAAGTCGCGCCGGCACACACAGCAGCTCCTCCCAGCTTCTCGAGCCCCATGCAGATGACGGCGCCAATGTCAAGCGGGAGCAACTGGGCTGCCGACTTCAACCGCTTCACTACGCAGCAGCGATCGCCCGCTCCAGCGACTCTGGCAGCAAACCGCCAAATGAACCACTCTCCAGCTCAGACCGCCTTCCAACCTACCTTTTCACAGCCAAACTTTGCCTCTGCGTTCGCGCCATCCATGTTCAACCCTCCAGCCAGCGCCGTGAAGGAGCCAGGATTCGACCAGGAAATGTCCCGCTGGATGTCGGCCCACGGAGGCGGTAACATGAAGGAGGTGGACGCTGCCATGGAGCAAATGGCCCTCGAGCTGGAAGAGACCGAGGCAATAGCCGCGGCAGTCAAGGCCTCTCGGCTAACGGATCTCGAAACCCCCGAAATCGGCAACCTAGCACTCAATGACGACACCAGGGTGCTAGAAGCCCAGCCAGAGCCCATTCTGGAGCCGATGCAAGAACCAGAGCCAGAAAGAGAACAAGTAGATGTCCAGCACCCCAAGTCTGCCGTCGCCGAGGCTGCTGAGAAGCTCCTCGACTGCGTCAAGCACGAGAGCGGCGAGAAGTGGCAAAACTCCATCTTCCTGTCGCTGATGCGAGATTTCCGCGACGGAAGAAAGGACATTGTGGGCGATGAGATTCGCTCAACGACCGGGGAGACGACTCCCGCTGTTCAGCCCGTGGCTACTTGACTCATGCCTCAGGGGGATCCTGGCAGCAATTCGATGTATGCGGACTCTGGAAGAATGTTTAGATCGTGTGTTAGACATCTCAGCCACACTACATTTTGAATGATTGCTTTCTGGTGTTTTATAGGGGAAAACTTGTCTAGCAATTTGTAAGGAAATTCATAGGGCGCTGGATGGAAACATATTTGGATGGATTGGGAGCAGGCGTTTTTTGTTTCTAAAGGATAGCAGCTTTGCAATTTAGGAATCTGCTCAGCTCGGCGTTGGACTTCAATTATCATAATGTACGATACGCTGTATACTCTTCTTCAGCTTCTGACTTGTCTAATGTATTTTATGAATAGAGATTCAGATTCAGGGATCCAAAATTATGAAGAATGAATTTACAACGCATAATTAGAAAATAAATAGTACAAGTAAAATGAGGGCTCGTAGAGTGCATTCATCGAATTTAACATTATATATCTATAAACAAGAAAACGTAGTTGTACATCACTGCAAAAAAAAAAACTCAAACACCACATATACAAAAATCATCCTTTTTTTTCATATCGTTTTCAAACAGCAAGTTCATTGCCTAACTAGCTGTATTACCCTCCTTTCATAATAATTTTCTTCTCTTTTCCTACCGGCATACATGGTAGATAACACATAACATCCACCTCGGGCTAGATTAAGCCGACTCGAGAACAACACATCAAGTCTTCGCCGAAAGAGACGTGGCGACCTGGCCTACTACCAGAAAGAATAACAAAATAAAGAAAGGTAAGCTAAAATAAAACGCAATCAATTCCAATCCCTCCCCCCGAAACAAGACAAGAGAAGAGGGAACAAGAGGAACAAAGAAAAGCCACAAGCGCGCACGCTGGGCTCACAGGCCGCAGATGTGTAAGAGCGCCCAAAAAATAATGATGAAAAGCTCCAAACGCCGTATGAACAATAGCTGTCACAAATGCAGAGAAGAAAAAGACAAAATTAACGCCCTCGGATGAAGGAAAGAGAGCCTCCTTTTTGTGTGACAAAGAAAAGGGGCAAGAAAATCACATCAGCCCAAACCCCACAACTGTGCCGAAACGCCGTGATCAAAGAAGCCCTCGAGGTGTTTATAGCGCCATGGAAAACAGAGAGAAAATAAAAAAAAGGCCGAGCATCATCTATATGCCAGATGGATTGGTGGGGGGAAATGCGACGGGTGGAAATCAGGAATACCAAAGACAGCCACAAGGCGTTAACTGCACCATCTTCTGAGAGTTCCAAGATTGGTTCCACTTCTTTCGGAGCGAGCCGTTATTTTGGGATGTCTGATCTTCGCTGTCCGAGACCAGGTTCACATCAATCGGTATTTGAACGGGATTCCCAAGGCTGTCCGTCACATTCGCCATACCATGTCCATTGTCGACGACCCGAACTTGGCGACAGATAGGGTTGCCAATGTTGTAGGCTTGTCGTCTCTCTACAAACTTGACATTTCGAGGGTAAGGGTATAAACCCTCTGAAGCATATGGGTTGGGCGCAGAGCTCGCCGACGACGACGCCGTTGAAGACGCCGATGACGAGGACGCTGTGCCTGAAGTTGGATTGGCTCCAATGCTGGAATTCTGGAAGGGGTAGATGAAAACTTCGAGTGTCGTACCAGGCCAGGTACATATCCAGGGTTTATCGCCGTTTTGAGCTCCCTTGGGTTTGTTTTGTCGGATTACCTCATAATCAAATGGTCCACCCATGTCGTCCCAACGTCTGGCCTTGGGATTAGGAGGGATAAAAGTATCCTCGGCGAGAACAACTATCTTGTCATATGTAACCTTCAGCCACCAGGCCGGGCCACGGCGAGGCTCAGATGTGTCGTTGACAAGTGTTAATATTTCATTATCAATATTGGGAGGCTGCGTGCCCCAGAGAAACCGGGAATCGATGAAATTGACGGGCTTGAGAGTGAGGTTATAGCACGACGTCGCTCTTTCGTTGGTTATATTGCTGAGCTTCATTTCGTAGTAGCTAGAAGGCATGCTACAGCTCCAAGCAGGACTCTGTCTGGTATCGTTAAAGCAAGTCTTGGGTGATTGGCTGGGAAGCAGAATTGGGAGCTCCCATGTGCCTATAGGTAGACGAGGTAGATGTGGAGGGACATTAGGTAAAGGTATGACATCAGGCGTTGGTGACGGATTCGGCTGTGGAAAATCGCTGAAGCAAGTTAATAATTAATGAGACGCCGAATGAGGGGGAGGGGACAGGGGACAGGGGAGACATACTCAGAACCGTGAGGTGGCGGTTTATGGTGTGAGAGGACTGTTCCTATGACAGCACCCAGTATAACGCCGACGAGAATTACGCCTATAAAAAGTAGACATATTGCCCAATACGGCACGATGCCCCAGAGCTTCTTCTTTGCCCTGCGTTGCCACTTGCTCATCGGAGGCTTCTCCGCCTCGTTTTGTGCAGCAGTGTTAATGTCGTGATGACTGCGAGTGGATGGTCTAGACTGTGAGGGCTGAAGGTCTTCTTCTGTAGATGAAAACTCTGGGTTCCGCGTCGCTACTCCAATCCCTCCAGCCCCGGTGACGGCCTGAGCAGGAGTATTGGATGCGCCATCTTCTTGCGGTACAGGTTCGGCAGGAGTGGGCTTTGGGACAACGGCCTGGTCGGGGTATCTTGTATAAGGAGGCAGCTCTTCGGTATGTCCCAATGGCCCAACCAAGCCTCCTGCTTCTTCTCCATCCGGGCCAATTTGCCTTTGATAGCCATCGCCAGATGTCGAAAAGCCAATGGGTATCTGATTAGGCGTCTCATCGCCGCTGGTGATGGTATTCTGAGGGTAGAGAGCATACGGATGCGCAGGGCCGCGAGGTGCAGCTTGGTCGGTAGAAGCCGTACCGTTGCTCAGCGTTCTCTGCGGGTACATTTGATAGGGATGTGAAGGACCGGTGGGGCCTCGGTAAGGACTCTGAGGCCGTATCCGAGGCGCATCTGTGAGCGACGCCAGCGCTGACGATAATGACGGGTCGGTTTGAAGAGGGTTTGAACCATCGCTGCGGAGCGTGAGTGAATCATGAGGCCGTGGAGGCTTGACTGCGCTTGATGGGCGGGCAGAGGTGGATGGTGAAGGCTTGGAGAGGCTAGAAGTCGTCGTCTGTTCGTTGGTTGGACTTTGAGACAGTAATCGGGCTTGCGAAGAGGCGGCTGAGGCACTGGTGTGATTGTTTGTTGTCGAGAACACTGACGAACTGTCAGTTGGTGATGGGACCGTTGGTCGAAAGCCGTCGGACACGGTGGCGGCAGCCAAATCATATATTTCATTTTCGCTGCCGTCATCAGACAGCCCTAAAGATTGTCTCTGAACCGGTTTCCTGCGGAATCCTCCAGAGCCTCCAGAGCCTCTTTTGTTAGGATCCATTGTGATGGCGGCTAGGTTGGCGTCTGGTGGACGGTGCTGCGGCGATGATGGCCAAGTTGGGAAGCCAGGAGCAACGCAGAACGAAGAAGCCCCGAGAGGCCGCAGATGGCACCCGTCGGCGACCTCCCCCGATCGACCGCGATGAAGCCTCAAGCCTCAAAACCAACCGGCCGGTACGAAGGGCGTCGCCAAGAAAGGGCGAGAGGGAAGCCGAAACACACAAAATCGGCGATGGGTTGTTTTTCGTCGGTCGTCTTGTGTCGACACTAGCGTCCAGAGCGTATCGTGAGGGAGGCTTGCCGGATTGTGATATCTGCGAGCGATGCGGCGGTATCGACGTCGAATTGGCCGGCGGGGACGTGCAATCCGGCACTGGGAGGACGCTTTGGAGGTTGAGGCAGGAGGAGCGCTGAGATCGCGAGATGGCGAGCCAGAAGCGAAACAGGCCAAAGGGCAGACCACAGGCCGCTGAGCTGCAGCGCTCGCAGCGCTAGAGCAGAGAAACCGGCGCCAAAAAACCTGATGGGCTGGGCAGCACGGCAATTCAGTGACACGGTAGGTTTCGAGTCTAGCGCCGGCCTAGCCTCAAGAGGCCTAGACGAGGGCCGGAAAAAGAGGCCCCTGGGCCGTCCCATTGGCCAGCGGCGGATCTGGGCCGTGCTGCTAGCAACAAAGCGGAGATGCGCCTGCATTGGGTTGAGGCCCCTGGCGGAAGAAACTTTGACCAAGTCGTGGAGTACTTGTCCGCTGTCTTTTTTTTTTCCTTAGCGGCAGAGCTGAGATGCCACTGGTAGTGGAACTGCTCGTGGGTGCTGTGCTAATTCTGCCAAGGCTTTATCATCCAGTCACTGCAAGTCGATGAGACGACACTCGCCTGACAGCACGCATCTCACCATGTAACTCTACGGAGCACAGGCATTCGACAGCATCACGTGGGAGGGGATAAAAGGCAAGGCAACAGGTGCTTCACTGGTGTACCAAGTACCTTATACGAAGTATTCCAAACTTTGCACATCAATGCCAAGATAGCGTGGCAGTGGTGAAAAAAGAACGAACGAGGCACGGCAGCATTTCCCGCAAATGGCCCTGTGTGGCTGCGACAGAGCCTGCTCCATAGGTAGGTACAGGTGCTATTACTGCTAATTACTCCAGATGCTACAGCAGGTGCCTTGCTCGTGCAGTAGTATCGTATGTGATAGCCCAAGTGCTACCTATTACCTACTCAGGTACTTCCATGTTACTTATCCATTTCAAAATGCCCACTCGTGGTGATACGAGTGGCAACGGAAAAGACGCTCAGTTCTGCATGCGACCAGGGACCGCTGCCGTGAGCCGAATGCCGCAAGTCGCTGCCAAGCCCAGCGTAGACAAGCGACGATGCCAAGCACCTTTCTATCTGCCATGTTTAATCTACCGAGCTGCCCAACTTCTGATGCCGCTGGGCAGCAAAATACAGCGCGTGAAAAGGACAAGCATTACTCGCGAGGGTCGAATATCTGGCATCTCATCTCATTTCCACCGATATTGGCAGTAGCCTCTTCTGTGCAATGGCTATCCTTTCCTAACTTCCAAAATTGGCCGCAGCACGCTTGGGTGAGAGACCAGCATCAGCTACTAGCCATATTGCGTCCAGCGCTGACAAAGCTGCCAAGGGCGCTGTTTTTCATTGTCAAACAAAATGACCATCACCTAGAGACAATGAATAAGATCAGGTATGGAGTAGGCACTATATTACTCTTGATTAATTAGGTGTTGGGGCGGGCACTGCCCCTGTTACAGCTGAGTGAGTGCATCTCCACGTCTGTGATCTGGATGGGACCGGCTACGGCTATATGTACTAATACTGGGTAGTGTTGTGGAGGGCACGAATGGCAATGTCCGCGTATGGGCGTCGGTCGTGATTAAAGTCTCGATGAGAGGGGCAAACAGGAGTTGTGCTGAGGCTATCGTCAAATGAAGAGCGAGCTCATTGATTTCCTCAAATGCAGGGCAGACTGGTGTACATGTTTTCAGCCCCCATATTCCTTCCATACGGATGGTGGCAAGACAGTATCGCCTCTTTTCTTTCCACTTGTATAACTACGGATCGAAAGGGAAAACCATGCGGCATATCCAACCTGGTCAAGCCTGTCAAACCCGCGCCGAATATTAAGCATAGGCACTACCTTAAGCACCTTTTGCTGAACTTGCGGGAGTTGTGGGGAGGAGAAGTTTCGGCATGTCGTGAAAACAAGCCAATATTTGCCCCAACTTCGGCATCAAGACCTGCTCGGCTGAAGTGCGCCTGGGTAGGGGCAGGCATGTTTACATGTCAGCAAATTAAACAACTTAGCTTCCCACCATGGTTGTATCAACTCCACCGAACGTGCCGACAGTTAATAAAGCCGATATTCCCTGGCCATTCCCCCTTTGCTCGCGTCAAGTTTCGAAGTCGTTAGAGAGTGTGCACTTCACATGCTTCATCACGCCACGTCGCAAACGGCGGTTAATGTCTTTGGCTGTGCATGCCTGGAAGCACTCAATCTGTTATTTTATCCTTAACATTAATAGATAATTAGCATCAAGTAAACAGGTGGGTAAGTGGTAGCTATTGTAAAGAGTCGTGATCATACGGTATTTCCAGGTAGAAATAGAGCGCTTACATGAACCCAATGCTTGGCATGCTGTGACTTATACGTCGCAGTTCGTGCTAGATTAAGTCGCAAAATGCCTAACGCTCCGGACTTTAGGGAGTTCAAGAACAAATATGGCCCTAATTGCAAGAAATAAAACTTTACTCTTGATATATTATTATTGGATTGTGCCTCCGGATTCACCATACAAATATCAAGGTACCCTTGGTTGCAAGTATACTCGGCTCGGTGCTTTGTTGCCCGTGAAATCTTATAGCCGAGTGCAGAATCCGGATGCACAGCCAGAGATAACAAACAGAGCGACCGACTCGCATTAGCCCCACTAGTGCTGCTGTTAGCTCCAGCAGTTCCTCGACTGAATCTGCTGGGTGCTATTTACAGAGTCCCATCCACTACTAATCGAGCTATTAATAACTCTCGCGGACTAGACCTTGGCCTTTGGAGAGGTACCTACAGGAATTGGTAGGATTCCCGGTGGTAGTATTAAAGGCTTCTCCATCGCCAAGGAAACAGAGGACAAGAGATGGCATGCAGTCCAAGTGTCAGGAAAAGAGGGAAATAGGAATCCTGTGGAATAGGAAAGAAAAGTGCTCTTTCGCACTTCAAGAAAGCGTCACACATAACAATGGTTCGTCGCCGTGGCGCTGCTCGGAGGAAGCTCCGCACGCCCCCTCTTCCAATTATGTCAGCCAGGCCAGCTTCTTAATTCAACTCAACGCAAGTCGCCGCCATCCAACCGCTGTCTAAACTCTCTCTGCCGGAAAGACCTTTCTGCGCTCAACCAAAACACCAGCTGTAACTTTGAGAGGCAACCATGTACCAGCTACAACGGCCCTAACAACGAAGAAAACTTAAAAGGGAGAACATAAAACAGAATCCCCCGCCTTCTGATCCGAAAATCACCGAGCTCCGGACATTGCTATTGCATACCAAAGGACCACCGAATCGAGCCTACACCATACGGGCTTCTCTCTTTCTTTTTCTTTCATCCTAAGCTTTCTCGCTATGGACTCATCTTTGGGGGCTGAGCTCGAGCTCGAGCGCGATCATCATTCCCAAAAGGAACTTGTGCACGATAATCATGAGCAGCAGGAGATTCAACACCAAGAAGGACTTCAGCCTGCTACTGTCGAGCCGGCTGTCCAACGAGCTCTTGAGCCGGCCACCCCCGCTGTTGTCGACAGTGCTATTTTCGCCAGAGATGATGCTGAAGACAAGCTTCTCACATCCCCTGACGCCGCAACCTTGGATACAGCTCCCGTTGCCACGCATTTAGCTCGATTCGAGTTTAGCGATCGTGGCACCAAGATCTTGATGGTCGAGTGGTATCCTGGGGCGGCTGCGACCACCTTGTCCAGCCAAGATACGACTTCTGCCGGCATCGTCTCCAGCGATAAGGCCAGCACTGGTGGTGATGCTACTGATAATGCATCAGCCACGCCAGCCCATGTACCTGCCAGCCCTGTCGTTGATGCCGCTGTCTGGGAGGTTTCGTGGCCGGGGAAGTCAACTTTCCTTCCGGCTAGAGATACCGATGAGAACGACGAACGACGCCGTGTCTATTTTATGTTGCCTCCCGACGCGTCGGTGCCGGCAACGGTAACAATTGCGCGTCCTGGCCGGCCTAGTTTAATTCTCAAGCCGCTGCCAGCCATATTTCCGGAGCATTTCCAGGCGGAATCTGGTCCTCGAGGGGTGTTGCATACCATATGGGCTAAGAAACGCCTCAGGGAGCTCGAGCTAGAGATGGAAGCCGAGATGAGGGCAAACGCTGAGAGTGTAGGCCTTGAGATGGCTCTGGCAGAGAAGCAGTGGATCGTCGACAACTTCTTACGCGCTCCTGCAGCACCTGCTGCTGCCAGTCCTCGCTCCCCCGTCTCTGGACGCCTTGGAGACAAGCTCAAGGGCTTGCGCCTGGCCACTTCGCCGGCAGATCTGATTCCGAGCCCAGCAGGTAAGCCGTCCGTCAGAGAGAGAAAGGAAAAACCACACCCCAATCATTCAACTGCTCGTAATTCCAAACTAACACAGAGTGCCCCTAAACTAGCAAATACGTTTACCAGCCCTGATAGCCAGTCTCACATGCTATCCCCTCTAGGAGGCGACATTGCCGTGTCATCCTTCTCGGCCATTTCCCGCGGCCGCCCATCCGGCCCCATATCTCTTGATGCTGCTCTCAGCGGCGACGCGGCTCCTTTGCAGCCTGGCTCGCACGACGCTGAAGATGACCTGTTTGCAATGCCTATGAGTCCCCGCAGCCCAGATATGGTCAAGAGCCCGTTCAGCGCCCTCGGCGTGGGCCTTTAACACACGGCGCTTCCATATGAACTTTGGAAGTAAGATTAAGAGGCAAGGCAAAGAACACGAAAAAGAAAAGAAAAAAAGAAAAAAAAACAACCAATTTCAGCATTGCATAGCCTGTTGTCACAATTTTGTAACATTGATACTGATACCCTCGGGACGCTATCCTTACACCATGGCCCCCCACATAGAGAGAAAGATTCTCGGTGATATAGACTTTTCCCCCCCTTCATGTTGAAATCAGAACACCTGTACTCTTCGTCATGTAGAAAATAACCAACTATTTGAGAGTTTCTAATGTGAAGCTCATACATTTGTTAATGACTTATGAAGCTTGTCTTATTAAGACTCAAACGTGACAGAGATGTGCTATTACTTAGAAGAGCATGTACAGATGAACAAAGCAATCCCGTAGGTGAGTAATACGAGTACAAAACTAAAGGTGAAATTCCTTTATGGGGTATGTACCATATATGTCGCCAACTCGTTGCAAAGGCAGATGAAAATCGCGACGAGCGAACAATACGTGCTATAATCTAAATACATGAAAACAAAATTGACCTTTTGGTAACCCATTATAGACACCCGCTCTCTATCAGCAACGCAGCATAATATGGTCTCATGACGCTCTCCTTAAGCCAAAAAGCAGAAAATCACCTCCAACCTCCAACTCGGCCTTCATCCCACCTCTCTTTACGCTCCTGCCGCAAGTAATATTGCACCTTGGCCTCTCTATACCGTCTAATCCACTCGGCCGCCTCTCTCTCCGAGGTAGTCGCCTCCCCGCCGCCTTCCACGCCATCCCTATCCAGAAAACTCTCCTCCATGGCCTGGCACACGAGGGCTTGCTCCTGGACGCTCTGGTTGAGCAGCTGGTAGAGCGCGGCGGGGCTGAAGCGCGCGAGGGCGAGGTCCATGTCGGACTGCTTCTGGCGCCATTGGCGCTCGAGGGCGTGCATAGAGAGAAGCTGGGCCTGGGCGGTGGAGCGCTGGTGGGCGAGGCGGGACTCGAGTTCGGAGAGGCGCGTGGCGAGATCGACGTTGGAGGAGAGGGCGGCGAGGAGGTCTTGGTGGGAGGCTTGGAGGGAAGGGTGGATGGAGGACGGGGAGTTTGTGAGGCCGTTGAGGAGGGCTGGGCTGGAGAGGATGTCGGCGAGGTCTTGGATACTGTTGTTTGGGGGAAGAGGTTAGCCACTTGCTTGTGATGTTGTCTTTTTTTCTCGTGGGAGTGTATGAATGATATATATATGTATATATATATATATGACTTTCTGATGGAGCATGGAGGCGAACTCACGATTTATCTTGGAGCACCTGAGGAAGCCATTGGTCTCCCGGATCTGGAATATCGGCACTCCTGGCTGTTACCGCCGGCGCAGGAGGAGGCGGCGGTGTTGGCACGCCTCCCGCTGCTGCTGTTGCCGCTGCATCCAGACCAGCTATCACTGAGCTCCGATACTGCTGCCCCGCTTCGGACAAGGTCGACGGTGGTGGAGGCGGCGCCGCGCCGCTTGCCGGAGTGCCGATGCGGCTAGGCTCCTGGCTGCTGGGTTTTGGCGGGAGGATGGGAGGTGTGGGCGCGTGGGAGTCGGGAGGGAAGCTGGACATTGTGGAGAGCGTCGGTGAATGAGGTGAGTTGTGAAGAGAGGGTACGGAAGATATGACGACGATGGACGCTTAGGCGGTTGGTGTAGTTGATAGTGGGCTGGGCTCGTGGCTTGTGGGGGGTGGAGGGGCGCTAGTAGAATGGACCTAATTTTGGTTTGTGGGGGATTGAAGCTGTTTCCAGTGTATAGAGCATGTATGATACGATACTATACTATACTATACTATACCTATGCCTTGAAAATGCGATGCTACTAGGGGGTATGCGTTGAATAAAGATTAACTGTAGGCAATTTCACTTGGGTAAACGAGAAATTCAACCAGCTCAGCTCTTGATACTCCAGATCTGGATGCCTGTCTCAAAGCTAGCTCCCAAGCTCGCATCATGGAGCTTGGACTTTCAAGCCTAAGCTATAGACCATTATCTAAGTAAGTAGCCACGAGCGGTGCTCTATAGGTAAGGTAGTTTATGATTTAGAAAACGTCTCGCATCTAGAATGCTGCTCTTTGAACATCATCGATCCTGATTGGCCTTGTTTTGGGATATATGCGTGTGAATGCCTCAGTGGTGGATGCCACAGCTGTAAGCAGCTTTTGCATACCTGTAGTCGAAAAGATTTGCTATTGTCATAATGGCCATAGCCACTGGGAATTTTAGGGTCTAGAGGTATCTTTATCTCTCTTGACATGCATGGATACCCTGTAGTTATATCGTTTCTCATGGGAAGCATTGTGAGCTCTACACGCGCTACCCTACATTGTAAATGGAGGATTTTGGCTTTGCAGCAAATAACAGAATCCTCCTGCATAAAACATGATAGCAATAGCCGGTTTATACCCACACGACCATCACATGAGCATAAATCCAATAAACGGCGATTTACAGCCGGTATACCTACCTAGGTAGGTAATCCCTTCTACCCCGCCATTAAACGAACGGGCTGAGACGGATCGGACGAATCATCGACGTCAACATCACGACGGTATTGGAACATGCCTCGGCTGGACAGCATCCAAATGAAATTAACAGGTGATAAATGTGTCGTGTTTTGCTTCAGAGAGATCTGGATGCTGGCACGGAGAATTGGACGGCCGCCGAAAGCCAGGATATGTCTGCGAGATTTCGATACGCGGCTCTAGTTGTGGAGCTGAGGAGGAGCCCCTCGTAGACGAATGATGGTAAAGATGATAATAATCAATGCTACCTAGAGACTTGGAAATTTTGAAGAATGAATATTATTGCGGCGCCTTTCCTACACAATTCTGCGTCTCTACGCTACTCCTCCCGCTCGGAATATGTTACCAGGGATGGATTGTAGTGGCTTCAACTAGCCAATTTGCTTCTCTTCTCCCCACCCGCTACTTTAGCCCTCCCGGAGTTGTTCAAGGGTCCGAAGCAACAGCCTTTGACGCCCTGCTCTTTAGTTGCTTGGCTGCTTCATAATGTCCAGTTTTCTTCTTCTCGCCTCTCATAATGCCTCATCATTGACCTTCAGTCTGCATCTTCTCTCCGTCCTTTTCAGCAGTATCTCAAGCCCGTGCTCTTGTCTTTCACTATTCACCTCACAACATGGGCTGTAATTGAATATACGAATGGGAAGAGTGACTTCATATATTTTATTTGCTTAGAGGGTTACAATTGCTTCCTGATTCAATTCGAATACCCTCGTGCCTCTTTCAGCCCTAGGCTAGATGTCCATGTACATGGCCACTCGACACTGGCAGACATTTCATCAGAAATAACCGTATATTTTCCCCTGAAGCATCGAAAACCATGGGCTTAATCGAAGCCCTGTGGGAGCATGTCTCCGTCAAGAAGCTCTCAATCGCCCTGATTGCCACTGGAACATTCTTCATGACCATCAGCCGCATAAGGGAGCATCGACGAATCAAGAAACTCGGCAACTATGGCCCTTCACTTCCATCTCGTTTTCCATTCGGTCAGCTCTAACCTTTCTTCTTAACCACCTCCATCACCTGTCCTACACGCAGCTATATAGGATGGATTGGCGTTATTAGAAAACTACGGCTAATGTATACATGCTACAAACAGCCCTGGACTTTATTTACTATGGCATCCGATCCACCATTGCCCACAAGAACATGGAACTATGGAGAGACGTCTTCTTCCCCAACTACTGGACCTGCGAGATGCGCATCCTCAACCAGCGAGTCTGCTTCACCGCCGACCCCGAGAACATCAAGGCCATGCTGGCAACGCAGTTTCACGATTTTGGCAAGGGAGAGCAGTTCCATGACGAGTGGGCACCCTTCCTCGGCGACAGCATCTTCACCACGGACGGCATGCAGTGGCATAACAGCCGCCAGCTTATAAGGCCGCAATTCACGAGGGATCGCGTGAGTGACTTGCACTGCTTTGAATCTCACATACAGACACTGTTCAAGACAATGGCAAATGGAGGCCCGTTGGAAGGCGAGAATCAGGCTGTTGATCTTGGTCGTGCCGATGGAAAACGAATGGACATTCGCGACCTCTTCTTCCGCTATACACTCGATGTTGCAACCGACTTTCTACTGGGAAGCGATGTGAAATCCCTAACGTAAGTTTGCTCGAATATCTCTCCCCATGAACGAGAAACAACAGGCTGACCGACCCGTCATCACTGGCAGAACTCCAAAGCAAGAGTTTGCCGAAGCCTTCAACGAAGTCCAACGAGTCCAAAACATCTTGGCCCGCGCGTACAAACTGCAGCCCTTCATCCCAAAGAAGTCCTACTACGACGGCCTCAAAGTAATGAACCACTTCGTCAACCACTTCATCCAGCGCGCCCTTCGCTTGAGCCCCGAGGAACTCGCCGCCCACACCAAATCCGACAAGGACTACACCTTCCTGCACGAGCTCGCCAGCTTTACTCGCGACCCCAAGGTGCTTCGTGATCAGATCGTTGCCGTCCTGCTCGCCGGCCGCGACACCACCGCCTCGGCTCTCTCATGGGCGATATACGAACTCGGCCGTCACCCTCACGCCGTTGCTCGCCTGCGGAGCGAGATCCTCGAAACCATCAGCGAGGACCGCCTCCCCACCTACGACCACCTGAAGAACATGCCATATCTCAAGGCCGTCCTCAACGAGACCCTCCGCCTCTACCCTGCTGTCCCATTCAACGTCCGCGTCGCCCTCAAGGATACAACTCTCCCCAGAGGCGGCGGCCCAGACGGTTCGGAGCCTCTCCCCGTCCTCAAGGACACGCCCGTCGGATACTCCACGCTCGTCATGCAGCGCCGCGCAGATCTATACCCCCCCGTCTCGGATACCTTCGCCGACCCTACCATCTTCAGCCCCGAGCGCTGGGCAACGTGGCACCCGAAGCCGCACGACTACATCCCCTTCAACGCCGGCCCGCGGATTTGCATCGGGCAGCAGTTTGCCCTCACGGAGATGAGCTACACGCTGTGCCGGATCTTTCAGCGGTTCGAGCGGGTGCAGAGCTTCATGCATGAGATTGATGGCGGCGATCCGCTGTTGAAGTCTGATATTGTGCTGTCTCCGGGGCAGGGAGTGCATGTGGCATTTTGGGAGCCGAAGAAGGAAGTGTGAATGTTATGCTATATGATATATATGTATGAAAACTAAAAGAAAAGAGAAATGACGGAAAATGAGAAAGATGAAAGATGAGGGGTGGAATTTATGATTTTACGACTTGGAGAGACATATACACGGATATCTTCTCCACTCCTTTGTTGAAACAGGGTATACCTATTTTTCTTTATATTTGGTTAACTTTAAAAAAAAAAAAATCAATTCATGCTCGTATCCCTCTCTCGCTATATTCAGCAAACATGACAAAATGAAAACCTGATACCCCCCCGGGTTATAGTGAAATCCCCCCAAGTAAAAGAAAAGATCTCTCCAAAATGCGCTTTCTACCATGCGCTACCCAGGCTTGGTAGATTCGGACTACACAGTAAATACATCATTTTCGTGCTTTCTCTCTTTGGGCAATGCTCTCTCATTTTCTGCCGAAGCTGTCCTTGACAGCCTGGCCGAATCTTGCAATCGCTGCATTCATGTTCTCGGGGCTTGCCGCAGCAAAAGTGGCACGGAAGTGCAAGCTTGGCAGGGGGCCGGTATTCTCAGTAAGGAACCACGATCCTCGAGCGACGAGCACGCCGCCCTTGATGCACGAATCGAAGATTTCCTGCTCAATCTCTAGGAGGCTGCGGCTGCCGGCGCTGGGGTGCTTGGTGTGGTCGACAGTGAACCAGAGCTATAGAAAAAAGTGTCAGAGTATGTTCACCAAGTAGCTGGGAAAAAGTAAAATAGGGGGAAGAGGGAGGGAAAACTTACAAACATGCCAGCGGCGGGTGGCGTCCAGCTCACAAGATCCCGCGGCAGGTTGTCCTCACAAGCAGCCAGTAATGCGTCTCTCTTCTTGGTGTACTCCAGTCTCAGATTCATCAGCCACTTCAGGTAGCCCTCATGACCCCATGTCTCATCCAGCAGCTTGTGGACGATGACTTGCGAGAAGCCGCTTGGCCCCTGACTGGCGACCTCGGCGTGACGTTGGTATCTCTCGACAATCTGCTCCGAGGCGACGATCCAACCCATACGGGATCCTGGGACAAGGACCTTGGAGAGGGAATCCATGCGCATGACTCGACCGTCGACGTCCATGCTGACGTATGTGGGTATCAGAGAGGAAACAAACTCTTCAACGTTGTTGGGCGCAGGGGCATCGGGCTGGCCTTGGCCAGTGTAGGGCTGCATCTGGAGGAAGTAATACGGCTCATCCTCGAGGATGAAGATGTCGTGCTTCTGCGCAACTCGGTAAATGGCTTGCCTTCTCTCCAACCCTTGGGTTGCTCCAGTTGGGTTTTGTCCCGAGGGGACGGTATACAGAAGATGAGGCTTCCTGGATCCTCTGGCCTTGGCGTCCCAGTTGGTGAGCAGCTCGTCCATGGCCTCAGGAATAAGTCCTTGGTCGTCAACGGGGATACCATAAGCCTTGACGCCTAGAGGGGCAATTGTTTCCAGGGCCGTTGAGAAACTGAAATCTTCCGTCAAGACCGAGTCGCCACGGTCCTTGTCCAAAAACATGCGCAGCGCCTGTTCCAATGCTCCGGTGCTGCCAATGGTCTGGCAGATTCTCCAATCGGCGTAGGGAGGATTGCAAACGATTTCGGTGTGCTCAGTGAGGAACCGCATCATCTGAGCAGAGCCCGTGGACTGGCCGTAGTTGAGCGCAATAGAGAGATCATAGGTGCCATCGCGATCGCGGACGTCGTACTTGCCAATGGTGACATTCTGTCCGTGGCTGGTAGTTGCTTTCTCCGAAAAATCAGGCGGCATAGCAACTTTCATGTCGATTTCACTAAGGGGGAACAGCTCGCTGGAGGGTAAGCCACCGCCGAGGGAGATGAGTCCTGGTTGTTTGAGGTGCTTGGCTGCTTGCTTAAGAGAACAAGGCTCTCTTGACTTGCTCTCTGCACTGAGGTGATCTGCAGTTTTACGTTTATGTTAGCCAAAGAATTGGATAAAGCATAAAGGCATTATCGTCATGCTGGTAGAAGATATTGCATGGGCAACAAACATACCGTCCCATCGCTTCGCTTTTGGCTTCCCAGCTTGCTATGGCGAGACACAAGGTTAGCTCCCGCTCTCCAACAATGAATGTGATGTGATTTTTTATTAATATCCACGCCACACTTACAGATCCCTTGAACATGTCACTGTCAGATGCTGCAGCAATGCCTGCTACCAGCTTCCCCGCCTTGGCTCTCCTCGCGGCGATATCCCGGAGTACTGAGGGCGAACAGTCTACTTCGTGGGTAGCTGGCTGTGCTGTGGCCGCTGCTTCGGCACTGTTGAGATGGCTTGGTCTGCTGTGCAGTGATCTGGCTGCGCGCGCGGACATGGTGACGGTGCCATTACGGGAAAATGAAAGAGCCCGGGCTCGGGCAGCTTTTGTGATGGGCTGCATGGCGGCGGCTTGGATGGCTTATAGCTTGACCTGCCGTGAGTGTGTGTATATATGGATATCAGCTATGGCTAGGAATTGCCACTGCGCAGATGGTGTTGATTTAGTGTATGGCTTATATGCTTCTTGTGCTTCAACAACTAAGCTGAAGAGAGCGAGTATGATTATACAACCCCGTGGAACAGAACACTGGGAAGTATGTATGATGAAGAAAGGGAGGTGAGAGGTTGAAGTAAGAGTAGGTAGGTATTTGATTGGGCTTAAAGTGGCCCTCCGGAGCTGATAACGAGCTGCTGCCCCTCCAATCACCCCCAATCCTTAGGTAGTTTAGCACCATGTAGCACATGCGATAATGCAGTAAAGCTGGCCTCGATACGGCATTTGTCAACACCTCCATAATAATTGTCATTTTACGCGATAGTTTGGGGAAAGGCAGCCGGCGCCGGGATCGGGGTTCCGCCGTCTGTAACCGCCAGTATCCCCCAACTGGAACGGCACTGGCGGGGCTTCTCCAAGCCGAGCGTTTTGGCGCCTCACCAGACCACCAGACCTGGGACGGTGGTCTGGCCCGCTTATTACGTACACAATGGCGCGCCCTGGCAACAACATGAAGCTGCACGACAGCCGTTCTGGGGCCTTGCTGGGAGGTGGGGCAGATCTGGGAGCCTGTGGCATGTATGTATCCGATACTGCCCAAGTAGGCAGTAATACGGAGATGCTAGGCGTTGGATTGGTATCGTGGACATCCGACAGCGGCACGCAGCCACCCGCCGCCTATCTGCGGATATGTCTGGTACTATTTACTAGGTATTTATTAGCATCAGATGCCATGATAGGAAAGTGCCTTGGCGGATCCTAATAGTATGAAGCCTTGGTAGTTGCGGCGTCTTATTAGCAGCAGATAGACCCCAACACCAAGCAGCTAAAAGAAGATTGGTAGCACTGGTGTCAGTGTCTGATGCAGCAGCAGCAGCATTACTTACACGCAGAGGAAGGTGTCTGCCACTACTTCTCTCCACAACGCTGGTAGCATCATTGCTCGTACTAAAACCCTGCTTGGCGATTCGTGGTCTGCTGGCCCTTTTCGATTGGCTCATCTTGACTAGATCTCACCGTGCCGTGTGTAGCTTTCGTCGGTGTATCATTAGCTCTGACCAGCCTCTGTCGATCTAGGTATATGGAGATATGACAGGGCATTCTCCCACGACATACCTAGGTACCAGCTAATACTTTGCTTTTTGCCATCAATACTGGATATCACTATTGATTTGCCTTTACCTTTTCATTATGACTTGGATTACTTGCTTTGGTAAAGCTTGTCCTCCATTTCATCTTCCCATTAGGCTTTGTGGCTCTACTCCATGCCAGGCGGGTGGTTGGCATCGCCTCCTCCATTGATTATGTAATGCATCTAGAGAGCTTCCCCATGCGATGAAGCCTCCCTGCCAACTTGCCATGCAGCGACAACCCGGCAAAACAGCAAAACACCCGCGCTCACATTGCAACAATCGGGCGCCAACGAGTCCAATGGCTCTGTCATGAACCGCAGCCCACGGAAATGACCGAATATTTGCGCCGTGAACCCCCGACATCGAAGCGCTGAGGAGACTCGGCTTCCGCCATGTATTGGCCCATCGGAACTCCGCGCATCTATGCCACCAGCAGCAGCAGAGCTTCGGATTCGAACATATACGCTTCATACGATGGCCTGCAGAGCCATTCAGGATCCTCCTTGGCATCGCCGCAGCCTGAGTCCAGTGCGCAGCCGCTCAAATCACCCACGCCAGAAGAATCCGATGATTCGCAGCCTCCACCAACACCTATGACGCCGGCCACCCCGGCTGTCAAACCAGTCGAACGCTATGAATTCTTCCCAGATGGCGGCTCTGCAAAAGACCAGGCGGCCGAAGAAAGGAGGGTGCCTGTAAAAGACCCCGTGCTTGCACTTCGCATTGCTCGCACTGGCCAGATGTTTGCCGTCATAACAGCAACATCAATCACGCTGTGGCAGACCAAGGTATGTTGATCGCATGGCCGGGTTCCATTGCTCCCTTGGCTAATCCCCACAGCCTGCTGTGGTTCTCGCTGTAGTAGTTCGATCTGAATCGTCCTTGGAGTCCTATGGTATCAACGTCGATCTCCTACTACGTCCCGATTCTGCCATCTTAGTGGTGCATACATCCAAAGGATACCTCATTACTTATTCAATAGCCACTGATGGCGAATCGAGAGTTTATAAACCACATTTTCCAAACTATCACAACGTACAAAAGAGAAAGCAGAGCCTCATTGGCCCGCAATCCCACCTGCGACCTGATCAGATTCTTTGGGGACCAGGAGAGGGCGGAGGGGTTCGCGATGTCAGCGTTCGCTTCCGCATGGTTATCAAAGTTGATGCCGGGATAGAGAGCGCCCTAGCCCTCGATGACGAGCTAGTTGTTGCGACTAGAAAGCCTGCCGCAGTACAATGCATCCGCTGGACACCCGACAGCAGTGGGAATCAAACACGGACAGAGATCTTGAGTCGCATGGGTTGGATAGAGAAAAAAGCATCCATTGTGGAAATGACCCATGATCGGCCGATGAATCTGGCTACTTGGATTACAAGCGATGGAAGAGCATATGCGGTTCAGCGCCTGCAACGTAAAAGCACAAACGAAGAAGAAGCAGAAAGTGCTGACGCAAAGCGCCTCTTCAAGGGGCATTGCTTCTATATTCCGCAGGATGCGAGAGGACGTGCTGTGCGCGCCGTGATTAACGCTCGGTTTTCGCTCATCGCTGTTGGCTGTGCGGATGGCACAATCCACGTTTACTCTGTCCGAGACTACGCAGGCAACATTGTGCATTCCCACGCCCATCGTATGCCCTTCTCCACGGCGACGGCTGGTGTCTTTACAACACTGACATACTCACCCGATGGATACTGCCTCTTTGCGGGCTTCGAAAAAGGCTGGTGTACTTGGAGCATGTTTGGCAAGCTAGGAAGCCACAGCTTTGGATCTGAGCCCAGCGTTGCAACCATGAATGGTGAACAATGGCTTACAGGGATCAGGGGCGCAGTTTGGTCTGCTGGAGGCTCCGAAATTCTTCTATTAGGGCGCCGGCATGAAGCTATATGGTCACTTGAGATGGCAAAAAATGCCATTACTGGCTGTTACAACGAAGCCAATGTCTTTCGTACAGTGCTCCAAACGCCGACCAGTGTTATGATATATCGGGGCTATGATCTTCCCGACCTAACGAGCATCTCAGCTGAACCCTTCTTGTGGCATACTTCAAGAATACCATCAACATATCTACTTAACCAGTGGCCGATTCGCCAGACCGTCATTTCTCCAGATGGACGCTATGTTGCTGTCGCCGGCCGCCGGGGATTGGCGCACTACAGCGTCAACAGTGGACGATGGAAGACTTTTACTGATGAGGCGATGGAAAACTCGTTCTCAGTCCGGGGAGGCATGTGTTGGTATCAACATATCCTAGTTGCGGCGATAGAGGATAACCGAACGTTTGAACTGCGGCTCTACTCACGCGAGGCAGCGCTGGATAACTCTCATGTGTTACACACCGAGCGGCTTCCTGCGCCCGTGGTGCTGATTGCGGCATCTGGGGAAGACTCCCTCCTTGTATACACATACGAGAACCTCTTGTACCACTACATTTTCGTCCCAACTAGCGGGTCGATTCGTTTGGTACAAGTTGGCCAGATTGCATTTCACGGAATTGTGCGGTCTCCTGCTAGAGTTCGAGGACTCAGCTGGATCTTGCCAGAAAACCAGATCAGCGACGGAGACCCTTCCCAGGATGTGGCCGTTGCGTCTGTCCTCTTCTTAGTCGACGGCAAGTTAGTATTGCTGAGCCCTTCGACGAATGAAGATGGCCAGCTCAAGTATGATATGCGTATCATTGCGCAGAATGTAGAATACCATGTGAGCATGCGCGATCAGCCTCCTATAAATATCAGCCATTCCCCAGAAGAGACTCAGCTGCGCTATGGACCGCTTGCTCTCCGCGATTCCTTGTGGCTGTTTGACGGAATGGAGATAAAAGCATGGGCCGATATTCATGACGTGCTGATGGCAGCGAAGGGTGATAGTGGG
Source organism: Trichoderma hamatum GD12 (assembly GCA_000331835.2). Taxonomy (NCBI): domain Eukaryota; kingdom Fungi; phylum Ascomycota; class Sordariomycetes; order Hypocreales; family Hypocreaceae; genus Trichoderma; species Trichoderma hamatum. Next base: position 52,409 of record ANCB02000249.1, read on the forward strand.
AGAGAGCTGCCGCCGCCGGTATCCATAGATGTTGACTTTTATCCGCTGTCTATTCTATTAGAGAAAGGCATTGTCCTTGGTGTGGAATCGGACTTGGTACAGCGGCGTGATGTGAACTTTTCCTTCTTTCACTTCGCAATCAGGGTAAGTGGGCAGAAATTACTACATCTGACCTCCATTTGGTATGACACGCTCTAAATACTGACTTGACTTGATTTCACAGACGCATCTCGTTCTACCAGACGTACTAAGGTTCTATCTTTGCAACAACATGACGGTCGAAGCGGCAAATCTCTCTCAGCAGTATGAAGGATTAGAGTACTTTTCTCACGGACTGGAGGTGCTACTTCACCGTGTGTTGGATGAAGAAGCTGATACGTCACCGAAGCCGGAAGATGCTGTATTGCCGCGTGTTTTGTCTCTACTGTCATCTTCTAAGGAATATCTTGACATCGTTTTACAGTGCACAAGAAAGACAGAGGTCCGACAGTGGAAGACACTTTTCGCATATCTCCCTCCAGCGCAAGAGCTGTTTGAGGAATCTCTGCAGAGAGGATCACTCAAGACTGCAGGTGGATATCTCATCATCCTACACACACTGGATGAGCTGGAGGCTTCCCTGGAGCAATCAGTCCGAGTTCTGACAAGGGCAGTCAGAGAGGGCGACTGGGAATTGTGCAAAGAGCTTGCGAGATTCCTGGCTGCTATGGACGAGACTGGAGAGACCCTCAAAGAAGCTATGAAGATGGCAAACGTTGGTGTGACTCGGATCTCTCGAGAGGGCATCTCAAGCAGACTTGAGCTTCCCGGAACTGGACTGGGGTTTATTAATGGGAGCAGCAAGAACAGTAGCGGAGATGAAACAACATCTGGCATGCGGTCTCCTAGTGATGCCGGTAGTATGGGTTCGACAATCAGTCCTTTGGATGGATGAAAGAGGGGGGAAATTGACGTGCATCTGACAATAGAGCAAGACAGCACAGGTACCGTTGGCATCGCCATGAGATGGCCAGATGGCCATTACGATGAAGATATGTTATTCGTTTTCTAGATAGTTTTCACGTTTTATGGGCTTGAATTGGCGAAATGGATGAGGTGTAGGCTTTGATTTGGATAGCAAGAGGTAAAGCTAGCAACCCGATGGGATGTGTAAGAGATATGCTTACTACCTAGTGTATATACTGCTGATTTGTTCACCCATTTTTCTTCTTCTCACCCTTCTTCTTTCTAAACAAAAGTAACGTGCCAACTTGGGTAGAATATGTAGAATCTACTTGGTACCCGGCTAGGGTGTTCCTTGTTTCTGCGTCAAGCGTGCGTCGTGTCACAACTTATAGAGGAGATGCTATAGAGCATGGCATATGACAGGGCTAGCAGGTTGACAGCTACATGCATTAGCACAAAGTGAGATCTGACGAATAATCGAGCTTGAAATGGATCTCTTTCGTAAGATGCTCACCGAATATACCAAGCATTGCCTTGCCTCCTATTTATCTGTCGTGATGCATGTTCTCGCAATAACGTTCAAGCCACCACCTGGTAGTTGACTGTTAGCCACAACTGCCAACTGCCAGCACTCGACACTAGCCTCCCCAGTCACGTTATCGCCCAAACAAACAATCACCGTACCCCACCATCCTTAGCAGACTACCGCTCACCACCACCGCTACCAAAGTCGAGATACGTCAAACCTGGGCTTGGGCAAAAACCGAACGCGGCGCCACCGTTGCCCTCTCGAAGCTCCAGCCTCCCGATCTTTGTCTCACCGCCGTTGCCATCGGCTGATACCGCGACCGCCGCCTCCTCTGTCCACGACTGGTCGGCCATTCCACCCCCTCGAGTTCTATCGTAGCGCTTGCTGCCCATTGCTGCAGCCTCGTTTTTTCTTCTATCTCGTGCTGCGTCTTCGTCCCGCATTTCCCTGCTACATACGATGGATGAGTACGCGAGCGAGTCCGACAGCGACTACACTAGCTATTGGCGAGATTGGGTAAGTCTCTCCTACCGCCTGCACTTGTTTATATTTGCTCTCCATCCCTCCTTGCCCATCCGGTCTGTTGCCATGGGGCACAATATAGCTCTGCCGGTGTCGGTGCCGGCGGCGTTTGCTGGCCCACGGCTGGGGACGAAGGGATGGAGAGCGTGATGCCATTGTGACACGAAAACACCAACATCGGACCAAAGCAAAGCTGACGCGCTGCCACATGCGCAGTTCATCTCATCCAGAGGCAATGAATACTTCTGCGAGATCGACGAAGACTACCTGACGGATCGCTTCAACTTGACGGGCCTCAACACAGAAGTTCAGTACTACCAATATGCGCTGGACCTGGTGACGGATGTCTTTGACCTGGATTGCGACGATGATATGCGCGAGACGATTGAGAGCTCTGCCCGACACCTGTACGGCCTGGTGCACGCGCGATACATTGTGACTACACGCGGTCTGACGAAAATGGTACTGTTTCCCTCTCTGCCATCGCCATTTTCTTTGCCCATCTTCTCCCCTAAATTATCCTTTTTGGGGCCTCTAGACTGTCCCCTTTTATGTCGATAAGATGCTAACCAGGCGCTGCTCTTATAGCTCGACAAGTACAAGAAGGCGGAATTTGGCAAATGCCCTCGCGTCAACTGCCACTCTCACCCCCTGCTCCCCATGGGTCTCTCCGATATCCCCAACCTCAAGCCCGTCAAGCTCTACTGCGCCCGCTGCGAGGACCTTTACAACCCCAAATCCTCGCGCCACGCCTCCATCGACGGCGCCTACTTTGGCACTTCCTTCCACAACATCATATTCCAGGTCTACCCCGCCCTCATCCCCTCCAAAAGCATCGAGCGGTATATCCCCCGCGTCTATGGCTTCAAGGTGCACGCCGCCGCCGCGCTGGTGCGATGGCAGGACCTCAAGAGAGACGATATGCGGAGGAGGCTGCGCAAGCTCGAGATTGAATCTGGCTTCAGAGAGGAGCAAATGGATGACGAGGAGGAAGAGGAAGAGGATGATGTCGAATTTGAGGGAGTGGACGGAACTAATACCAACACAAACATGAGACTGATTGAGGGGCCGATGTGATTAGGAGAAGGACAAAACGAACTTAAAAAAAAAAAAGGATGAAAGAGAGAGAGAAAAAAAAAAAGCATTAACAAATACATCTGGGAAAGGGACAAGGAAATACGAATCTTTATTTCATGAATGGCATTGAAAAGGGCTGGAAAACTGAGATAAAAACAAACAAACAGAATCATGGTGCTCATGTTTCTCGTCACACAAGCATGCTTCCTTTCCCCCCCAGCTCTTTCATCTCACGGCTGAGCTCGCTCACTCTTCAACCTTGAATCCTCAATACTACACAAACATCCTTCTTCCATCTCTCTCTCTCTCTTTCTCCTCTCCCTATTTGATGCTGTACGGAAAGGCGTTTGGCGGCGGCGGAGGCAGGAACCAAACAAGCCCTGGATTTGGACTTGTTTTACATGCATGACCTTTTTCTTTTTTTCCCTCTACTCTCTAATATGCATCTTTGTTCTCTTTGATTAGTGTAACTCGCATGGGATTTTAACGAATGTATTCTTTGTTATCGCATTAATCCGGCGACAAACTTAACAAAAATGAACTTGAATCCGTGTCAATTGGTCGAAACTATGCAATTTTCCTTTTCAGGGTTTTGGTGCTGATTCTTTAGTATCTTCAAGTTGGAGATGTGACGTAGACATGTAGTGATAGAATGGACATCCATTGACTCTGCCCACAAATAGAATTTGTCTAATAGTAGTAAAATTATCATTCAAAATAAAAAAAGAACACAGGAAGATGTCTCCTATCCTCACATTCTACTCCTCCTTTATATCTATCTGCTTTCTCCCCAATGGGAGAGACGGGTATCATTTAAACTCTCGAATCAACGCCATGCACGACCCCCTGACTTGTCCCTCCATTCATGTTGTTCAACTCTACATCCTGATATGGCTCAGCCGCCTGGGCAGGAGATCGATAACTCATCCCCGCAGGCTCTGCAAGCGATGCCTCAACATCGGTAGATCTTCCGTAATTGGTAGTCACCATCGCTCCACGCTCGACATCTTTTTCACCAACGTAGCCCAAGCGACCAACACCAGCCCAGAAAGCTCTATCTGGGCTTCGAGGCCCCCAAGCCCAACCAGCGCCGATGGTGATGGGCAAATGATAATATCTAAAACTGAAGATGGCTGTAAAGGTACCGATTCCGAAGCCAAACAAAATATCGAAGCCATGGTGTCTGAAATTAAACCAGCGAGAAGCAGCGATGAAAATAGCGAGGCAAAAAGGCGCCACAGTGAGAACGAGGAGATAGATAGGAGGAGCTGCTGCCTGGCGACGCAACGCTTGAATGCTGGAGTTATACTTGATGCTTTGACTCGCGCTTTTGCTAGCCATGGGCACGGACGCATCATCGTCATACTGCTCGACCGCGGATGCTACACGAGAAGGAAAAGCGGCATGCACGTCATGGCTGGACGCAGATGTTGCCGTAGCCACAAACGGCATAGTGACGGCAAACTTGCTGGCAAGGAACAATGAGAGGTAGAGGAGTCCGCCAGCTGAGGCCGCAGAGTGGCCACTAGGATAGCTTCGGAAGCCATCGTCAAGCTTCGCCTTGTCGGTCTGCGTGCAGATATCAGCCGAAAAGAGCTGACCAATACTATTGCCCAATGCGAATTCTCCCTTGAAGCCGCCGATTAGGTATTTCGAGGCGTTTTCCACATCGGGTACACATCGTGCTAGTAAATCGGGTCGAGGCTTGCCGCACATATTCTTGATACCGCTAACAAAGAAGAAGCCAGCGCCAACTGACATGAGAAGTCCCAGTAGACCAATGTGAAGCTCCCATAGTTTACGCTTCCAAACTAACGAAGCAGGGGTATTTTTGGGCACAGTTGCACCCGGCACAAATATGATGGAGACAATAATGATAACGACAGCAGGGACTCCACTGCACAAGACAAAGAGCAGCCAGTCCGGCACAGTCTCGTGTACCGTAAAAGGAAAGCTAGAGTGGGCATCACCTCGTTAATCATCTGCACAGAAATAATCTAGATCAAACTCTTGGCAACACTTGGACGTAAAACTCACGAGATGTCTGGATCAACCAAAGAAAAGGGCCGCTTGTTGGGTGTAATTCGGCCCAAGACGTAGGCAACGCCAGTGATGACAATAAGAACAATCCAGTCGAAGATATACGATGCAACGAGTCGGATCGAGGGCGGTCCCATTTTGGCGTTGGGCCCGGATCGGGTTATCTGGTGATATGGTCGCATCTGCTACAGAGAAGAAACAAAGAAATGGGCATTAAGGAAGCATAAGAGGGAGGGGAGGCTAACGGGCGGTATAAATGAATGTTTGTCTAAGGGGAGAGCTTTAAACTGGAGATGGAGACGGGCAGGGTTAAAGTTCAAGCCGGGGCCAGGGTCGGGTGTTGTGGATAGCTCAGATCTCTCTCCGCTCAGTGGCTGTGGTGCCACTAAACCGGCGAGTTTTCTCGACGGCTGTTCTGTTCAGGTGAGGATGGTTGGGTAGATTCCGCAGCACAGTGCAGTGTCGTTCTCCAGGGGACGCGTGGCAGCATAGCACAGCCCTTTTGGAGGGCGCGAGCGTGACCAGTAGTGGTTGTGGTTATAAGTTTCTTCGCATTGTCTCATGCAATGCCACAAGGGGTGACAAGTGGAGGGCTGGCCGAGATGCCTGTATCAATTGCCCTGCTGGCGAGGGGCCGAGCCGAAGAGATGAAAGAGAATGATGAAGAGATGGTGAATCAAGTGCTGCGTGGGTGTCTTGGTTCTTGGTGTTTCGATTCGTGTGTACCTGGCGATGAGAAAACCGTTGATGTTTCTGGATTGCCGAGATAAGTATCAGCATCCTTGTCAGCATCTCAGGAATAGCATCGCATCGCTAGTGTAGTGATGTAGTGATGGATAATAGACGATGCCCTTTAACTACCTGTAATACCGAGTTGATGACAAAGTGCTCCATGTAATTAGTAGGGGAGATGGAGTACCGTTTCGGAGTTACGAGGTCTTGTGCTTGGAATAGCACGAGTAAGATGAGAGAAGATGGCAGTGCATGCCCTAGTAGCGCGCGCATCGCCGCCAAATGATTGCTAGCCAGCTGTTGAATCTGGAAAGGGAAGTGGGTCGCGTGCGCAGCTTCCCAGTGGCCAAGGAAGGCCAAGGAAGGGCCAAGGAAGGAGCATTAGAAAATGCTTGGCAACGACGCCCCTGGTCGCTTTCTCTTTTTGACGTAGCAGACGCCGGCTCTTGGCTTTTTGGTTTCTTGGCTCTTTCCCGCCGACACTGTTTCCGCCCACGATCTCCGTAGGGCAGTAGGAGGTTAAATCAACGTTAATCGACAAGCATAAGCCTTTTAAAATACCTGGCACTTAGTAACTCTATAATACTACTAGTATAGATAAGGTACCAGCATCCAGTTTAATCTAGAAGACCTTCTGATAGGTCAACGTTCTTTGCCCCTAAAGCCATGGGCAATATTTCTTCCTCCCCACATGTATACATGTAAGTATTAATCCTTCTCTTACTACTAAGTAATTTTCCTTTTTACTAGCTTAACTGGAGACTATCGTACACCTTAGTAGCCACCTCATCTCTCTTCTTTCCCTGGGCGCCATGGGTCGATTAGGCGAGACCTGCTCCTCCTTACTAGGGGGACATACACATACAGTAGTATGGAATGTGGATTGGCTCGGCTTTATACGGTACATCGGAGAAAGGCAATAGAGAGAATCTTCGTAGCTTTCTGCTTAATGCCAAATAGCACCCACGGTCCTGAGACCGCTAAAGGTCTTTCTCGATTGGTGATTCGCCAGTGGAAGCCACCAATGTCTCAGTCCGCGTAATGCTGGGACGATCCCTAACTCATGCGGCACCGAGTCCAATAGGCTATTCAGCCAACCAGAAACTAATGATTTTAAAGCTCACAAGTAGCTACATGGAAGTTCCAAGAAGAAACTTCATATCAGTCGCGACAATATCTGCAGGCATCGCTCCCAAGTTACAAAGATGTGAATGAGTTCATCAAGTTTTGGCCTCAACAAGGCATATCGATAATAGCACATAATATACAGTCGCGCCAAGCTACAGTATAAGCCTTGCCGCCGGCGCGTATACATAGCATCGTGTCTTTTTTCCTTCACTTCTATAACCTCCCCTGTTCCCATTGGCTTGTCTACAGTTACTCCTTTGACGACCTCTTGTCTCTCCGCTTGCCGTGGTTGCGAGGCCGAGGAGTCACAACCCACTTGTTGACATTGTGCGTGCGGCGAGTCTTGTAGCCACTCTTGGTCTAAATAGGAAGATATTATTAGTTTGTTGTGCATTATCTGGTAGAATAGATTTCCCAACTTACCGGTCGGCCCCAAGGGGTCACGGGGTGACGATTACCCTTTGATTTTCCTCGACCACCACCGTGAGGGTGATCAACTAATCGATGACGGTTAATTTCTCATAACATTTTGGTAGATGGGAACAGAGGGACCAATTACCTTTGTTCATCGCCACACCACGAACAGTAGGTCGAATGTTCAACCATCGGCTTCGACCAGCCTTACCCAATTGGCGGTAATGGTGGTGAATATTGCTTGAAACTCCAATGGTGGCACATGCATCTTTGCTTACGCGGCGGACTTCGCCGCTCTGGAGCCGAACCTCGACATACTTGCCCGTCATAATCTTGGTACCGTCATCCTTTGTCTCTTCGTTCTTGTTCACTACTGTGGCAGACGTGCCCGCACTCCTGCAGAACACAGCACCTCTCTTTGCCGCTGATCCGACACAAAACACCGTTGTGCCAACGGGAATCATGTGCATCGGCAAGCAATTTCCTCGGAAAGCAGTTTTGGCTGCAAGGATACCTGGATCAATAACACCACCCATGCTATCGAGCAGATCTTGAGGGATACCAGCGCGATAACTGTGGACAATGTCACCGGCTCTAAGACCATCTGCAGCAACGATGTACGACTTGCGTCCCGTAGCTTGCTCCGTGACCAGGGCAATGTGAGCACTGCGTCCAGGATCGTACTCGATTCGCTCTACCAAGTGCGGCCCAGGGCGCCATCGTATGAAGTCGACAGTCCGTATTCTTCTCTTAGCACCTCCTCCTCGGTGTCTTACGGTAATTCTACCATATACGTTTCGTCCTCCCTTGCCCTGGCCCTTTTTCGGGATTGTCAGAGGGAGAAATGGCCGTCCCTTCCAAAGGTGATCGTTTATTGGTCGTCGCAGATGTCGTACACCCGGCGTCCTGGGCTTATAAGTGCGCAGCATAACAGATCCAGTCGATTGCCTTTCGCTGCTGGCGGCCGTCTCAGTGGTACGCCCGCCAGCAGTAGATCCAGCCTTGGCCTTTGTAGCATAACCCCTCAGTGACAGATTGGTGAAGGCCGAAAGGAGCTGGCGGCTGCTAAGAGCCGGAGCAATGGATAGTCTTGGTTTGAGCATTTTTGATTCTCCGCCTAAGTTTGCAGAGAAGAAATTCTAGATATTGAGGGGAATAATTTCCTGTCTTATTCGATTCGCATTTGGCGGGGAGTACAGAAGGCTCTTTGCGCACAAGGGGCTCACAACCCAGCAATTGGCCCAGAGCAGCCTCGTAAAATCGAAATTGTAGCGCCCCGGGAGCTGGAGATGACGGTCCCCAACGGCTCAGAAATCTCCAAGCGCCGTGCCGGTCGTTGTCGAGCAGATGGGCCTGGTCGTCGCAAATCGGACGACTGTCGTGCCTCTCTGGCTGGTCCCTCGTTGAAATTTCAACGGAGCAATGAAAAACGTTATGCCGAGCAGAGCGAGAGAAGTGCTTAGCTAAGCTAGATTGTCCCGCACTAGTGCCCTCTTTGTTCTCGGTAGGTGCTCTTGTGCCCCTCGCTAAGTGCTGGTAGCTGCACAGCTTTACAGTACCTACTGTAGGTATTGAGTAGGTCTGCTCGCTGCTGACTTAGCACAGCCCGGCGCGCGACCAGCCACCAAGCCAACGCCCTTTGAGTTTTTTCAGCCACAACCACCGGCCAATGGCTTGTGCTCCCGCGCGATCTCGTCCTGCCAGTGTCGCGTTGGGCCAATCAGCGGCCCGTTGCCCCGCGGTTGCTCCTGTTGACATTGGATTTTTTTAGGCCGCCACCCCCGGCTCCGCGAGCAACCGCCAAACGTCGCGTTGTGAGTCGTCGGTTTCGCCCACGTCTCGCATCCACTCGTCGCCCGCCCACTTCTGCCTGCAGTACAATACAGCATCAGCACCCAAGCTCGGCAGCCTTTCTGGAAGCTCTCTCTTAGCCTTTGTTTTTTTTTCTCTTCACTCTCTACACAGCTCAGTATCGATCAATCCCCTCGCCATATCCATCCAGTCCACTCTTTGAGCCGCCATCCGGCCCTCGTCGCAAGATTGCAGGGCTGTCGACCAGCACTATTACTGTACGGTATATCTCAGACCAGGCCCATCCAGCCTCTTCACCGCTGTGCCCGAGGCGCACGCAACAGCTCGCACAACTTCGCTACCTTATTTTTCTTTGTGCCCACCCATCTATTCAAGAAAGGCCAGCCCTGGTTAGCAGCTCGCGCTCACTCACACGGCATTATATCATCGGCTCTTTTGTCCTTAGCTTGCCAGTATTTTTTCGTGCCGCCAACCCATTTATTCGCGAGCCACGCCAACTCGTCCAGGTACGTACCCAGCCGCGACGGCCCACTCCGCGCTCCCTGGCGGGTTTCTCCTCAAAACACAGCTCATCGCCCTCTCACCACCATCCTCTTTCGACATACACATTTGCATCCCCAATCGTACCGTTGATACCCTTTCTGCCGCCTTTCTTTTACACTTGGCCATAGCGGCTCTACTTGGCACTCAGCCTGAGCACTTGAAATAAATTTACGCCAGTCATTGACTCCATCTCACGCAGTAGCATTCCTGCCACGCTAGACGTGTCGGTTCCTTGATTAGCCTCGCCTTCGAGAGGTCAGTAACATTCCGAGCTCCTTGTCTTAAGATGAATGTCTCAAGAGGATGGTTCTCAAACTCCTTTTTTTTTTTCTTCGAGTCAATCTTACATTTGACTCCTTCTTTTCTCAACGCGTCCAATTCAGCTAACATGTCCGAAAAAACAGTGCTGGGCTTTGAAGCTGTTTATACGACCACTAGCAGTTCATCTCATATCATAATTTCGAATATGCCTCCCGTAAGTGGCATACATTCGATGCAAAGCCTTGATTGTGCATCAAGGCGTGCTGACGCGATATATAGGGACGGCCTCGTACTCGCGTCATCTCTAACGAGAATGACGAGAACAGCACCACAACGCGTATGACCAGAGCCAAAGCGGCGGCTCTCCATGTGGACGACTCAGTAGCGCCTGCTAAGGCTTCCCTCCAGACAAAGAAAACGACTGTCAGTGCCATTACTGCCAACGGAATTAGAAAACGCGCTGCTCTGGGCGATGTCAGCAATGTCAGCAAGGCGGATGGTGTTGAGGGAAAGAAGACTACAGGAACCAAGGTTGGACTGGTGTCCAAGGCTGCCCAGCCTACAGGCGTCCAGAAGAGCACACGCCCTGCAACAACAAGCCGAACAGCTTTGGCCAACAAGGAGGTCAAGAAGCCAGAAATAAAGAAGTCAGGACCTGGTGCCATTGGACCCAAGAGAAAGGTTGCCCCGGCCGCACCCAAGGAAGTTGTACGTCAAGAGGCAGAACCTGCTCGCAAGAGACCACACGTGGATGTTGAGAAGCGCTCTCGCCCCGAAGTCGCCGAGCCCAAGGCCAAGGCTCCGGCTCCTGACGCTGCTGCCATCAAGGCTGCCGCACAGGCTGCCGCCAAAGCTGAAGCCAAAGCCGCAGCAAAGGCCGAACTCCTTGAAAACATTAAGAGCCTTGACGAGGAGGATTTGGACGACCCTCTGATGGTTGCTGAATATGCCAATGAAATCTTCGACTATTTGAGAGAACTTGAGGTCCGGTCGGTCCCCAATGCCGATTATATGTCTCACCAAGACGACCTCGAATGGAAGACACGAGGAATTCTCGTCGATTGGCTGATTGAGGTCCACACTCGATTTCATTTACTCCCCGAAACCCTATTCCTGGCCGTCAACATTATCGATCGATTTCTCTCCGAAAAGGTTGTCCAGCTCGACCGCCTCCAACTAGTTGGCATCACAGCCATGTTCATCGCCTCCAAGTACGAAGAGGTCCTGTCTCCTCACGTGGAGAACTTCAAGAAGATTGCCGATGACGGCTTCAGCGAGGCTGAAATTCTGAGTGCAGAGCGTTTTATCCTTGGCACTCTGAATTACGATCTCAGCTACCCCAACCCCATGAACTTCCTCCGCCGAGTCTCAAAGGCAGACAACTATGACATCCAGTCCCGTACCATTGGCAAGTATCTTACGGAGATCAGCTTGCTGGACCACCGCTTCATGTCATTCCGCCCCAGTCATGTCGCCGCTGCTTCCATGTACCTTGCGCGGCTTATGCTTGATCGTGGCGAGTGGGTAAGTTATACAATAACTTTGACTCAATGTTATTCCCCCGTTACTAATCTTTATAATAATAGGATCCAACCATCGCCTATTATGCAGGCTACACAGAAGAAGAGGTTGAGCCTGTTGTCAACCTCATGGTTGACTACCTAGCACGACCCCCCATCCACGAAGCATTCTTCAAGAAGTATGCTAGCAAAAAATTCCTCAAAGGTATTTATAATTAACTGTTCCATTCGCATCTATTTCTCATTGCTAACGGTGCTCGCTGCAGCTTCTATTCTATCCCGCCAGTGGGCCAAGAAGAACGCACCACTATTTGGTATTGAAGATCTTCACCTGTCTTTGGACCAAATTTCATGATCATGACGACGTTGGCTGTCACTCGCATGTCTTTTTTTCGCTCTACGTTTTGAATTATTGCGAATTTCGTCCGGAATTGGGATACGACTATCACGTTGGACTACGCCATGACCTAATTGTTCAGCAATAGTGAACATGATCACACTATAATTTGTCGCTCTACTTGTGTGTTACACCAAGAAGTGCTAGTTTCTGCATTGTTAGCTGCGACTTGGAAGCATTAGGTCCAGAGGACGTATCGTCTCGGCTACACTGCATCGCCATTCTCATTGTTTGATATCTAGCAGGTTATGTCTGCAATTGTCTGGTTTTTCGATATTTCAGCATGGAATCCCGCTTCGCGTTTTATTTTTCTTCTTTCTTCGTTATTCTTTGATACAGGCGCCTGGGAGTCATGGGCGACGGAAATGGTATGGTATTGGTTTTCCAGTCTTGGAGTCGGTTTGCTGTGGTGGCCCCGGTAAAGAGTGACCAAACATTTGGGGAACGGACAGGTTGCGGCAACTGAAGCTCTCGGTTGAAGCTGCGCTTCGATCTAATTGGAACGAGCTCTCGCGAGCTGTGGCCATTAGAGAGAATCAGAAAATTCGCCCCTGGTTTCTTTCGACTTTTGCAAGTCCAATAGGGTGTGATAGAAAAAGTGTACAAATATCATGATTGGTTTAAGGAAGGGGCTTTTAAACAGGAATGAGAATTGAATTGTATGAGACCTAGAAACTTTCACTTTCGGAGCTGCTTTTCGTTTCTTTATTCTGCATTTTAGGTTATGTGCCTGTTTGCGCTTTGTTACTGTATCGCAACTGTGTCCCTCGTTTGTTTTCTCTTCCACAAAGCTAAGTAGTAATGGTAATTGGATGGGTAGGTAGGTAGCTGGTAACTTTCTGCCATGGCAAGATGTGCTGGGAGTTGGCAACGGAAAGAGCAGCTACGACTTAGGAATATGATAGAAAAATAAGCTTCATGTTTGTTAATCAATCTGCTCATTGACGACCATTGTGAGGATAATGATATCAAGCTGTTGACTCTTTCCTTGCTTCCTTTTACTGCGCCACAGCTAAGGTGAGCATCAGCCACACACGTTACACCGTGTCGCTTGTGGCTGCTTTCGCCGCTATCAGGCCTAGCTTAAACTACGCCGTTACATATTTCGCTGCTACTTCATCAACCGCATCTTCAAAAGAAATTCAAACCACAACCGTCCTAACACCGCCAAAGTTGTAGCTTTCGTTCAATTGACCTCTACACGTGTAAATAGTCTTTCTGATAGACTTCATATTGCCATATTCTCACTGAGTTAATCCGAAGCTCACGCGCGCCTCTTCCCCAGCCTCCTTACCTCCTTTGGCGAGAGAGCCAAAGCAAGGCTGAGCTGAATCACGCAGCCATGGCGCCAATTTTGAGACCGCGGGTGAACCTATCCAAAGACAGATTTCCAGAGTATTTTAATAGTTTGAGAAGTCAGCCATACACAGATCCAAATTCATCACGGTCGGCTGGGCCTTTGAAGTAGGTGGTGTCTTGCTACAAGGAGCTACAAAATCTAATCTGGCCTCCAGTTTGAGATCGATTGCATGGAATCCTCCTGGAACCCTAGTTGCTACTGGCTCGGCAGATAGAACTTTACGAGTCTGTGAGTTGGCACTTTTATAGTGAACAGACGAGAGAGACAGAACTGACACGCGTTGAAGGGAATCCAGAGAAGCCCAATGTCAAGTTTTCAACAGAACTCAAGGGCCACGCAGCAGGGATCGAAAAAGTCGCTTTCAATCCCACAAAGGACGCGGAATTATGCAGTTTAAGCAGCGATGGCGTGGTACGGTTTTGGGATGTCCGGACCAAGGCTTGCTTCAATGAAGTCACAGATCTTGGCGATGCCATGACGCTCGTCTGGGCCCCAGACGGACAGACATTGCTTGTAGGGAACAGGGTATGTCTCGCTCCTATTTTCCCATTTACGTAGATCATGCTCGTTCGGGAATGGCTCACCAATTCACACAAAGTCGGATAATATCTTTGTCTTATCGCCGACGCAAAAAACTCCCCTGGCTTCGCATCAACAGACGGTACAGACAAACCAAATCGCCTTCTGCTGGAGTGGCAAGAAGATATTCGTTACTACATCAGAAGGACAGATTCGAATTCTCTCATACCCCGAGTTCGAACCGGTGCTGCACCTGGGAGATGGTGACAACGCCACGGAGTTTACGCTCAAGGGTCATACCGCATCATGCCTGACCGCCGAGTTGCAGCCGATGGGCAGGTACCTTGCCACAGGAGGATCAAACTCCATTATTTCGTTATGGGACACTACGGACTGGCTATGTCAAAGGACGATTACAAGGATGACAGGCCCCGTAAGGAGCATAAGTGAGTTCATGGAACATCTGGCTAATAGTGACAGAATTGTGGCTATGCTTGACGAAACTCTCCGAGGCTAATGCTTGTATGGTTACGTAGGTTTCACGTTTGATGGAAGTTACGTTGTTGGCGGCAGTGATGAAGGTAAGTCAGTCAAAAAGGATAGTACAGTTGCAGCGGCGGCATTCTTTGCCTCGGATGGGCATTGGCGGCCCGATTCAATGCCGTTGTATTGGCTGGTAAAGTTCTGGACAATCTGCTGATCCCAACATTCCTAATAGGTAACGGACTAGAAGTGACGCACGTCGAAACGGGGGAACACGTCCACACTTTCAAGACGGCCGGCTCATGCCCGGTGGTGGCTTGGGCACCGACCCGCTACTGTTTGGCGTATAGCGATCTTGGAGTCTTGCGAATTGTGGGGGTAGATCTCGACAGGAAGTAAGCAGCCATGATGCTAGCAGTAGTGAGCTGGAGAGAAAGGGGTGGGAGCACAATAGTCTCCTTTTTGCCTTGGCTTTTTGTTTTTTAATCCCTCTCGTCGTGGCTTTTTCTCCGAATTTCGGGAATATGCAAGATTGGGCTAGAACCCCTTAGTTTACATGCAAGTTAGCACGGAGTCTTCGGTAGAAATAATGTATATCGCTTGAATATAGTATGCAGTTATTTGGATCCGGATAAAGCGTCTCGATGGTGTGGGAGCCTCATACAAGCACAAAATATTTGAACAAAAATCTCCTGATATTGAACAAGTCTAGAACACGTGTGTTATTCACCGGATAAAGAACTCAGGCTAGACAGGCTAGAAGGAATAGTCTCGGTGGATTGTCAAGCAAAAACAGGATACGAAATGAGTTGTTGAGTTGTTGAGACGTTACAGGACATTCAGAAGGAGGCTGACTTACCACCCGCGCCTACTGGGCAACAAGCAGACTGCAGTAACGTGTTTAGAAAGAAGGGTAGGGGTATTTATCCTTGGGCTTGAGTGGCCTTGTTTCAATAAGCAATAAGCAATAAGCAGTGTTTTCCCTGTTTTGATAGCCTTGGGGATAGCCTTGGGTATAGGCCAAAACGGCTGTTCTGTGTTGTTGCCGTATGGCATGGCTCCTTGAAGATATTGCCCAGTTAAGTTGATAATTACACGCCAAACTATATAATAATATGATCTGATCATTCTCATTGATATTATATATTAATAGTCTATTTGCCCCCAAATCAGATTTTTTGTTTTATAAACATGTTATATACTGTAGCGTCTTGTTACATAGCCCCCCATGCGTCGTTTTGGAGGGTGCCCAACCTCCTCAGGGCCATGATTGCTATGCAAGCTCTTTGTAAGCAACCGACCCCAGTTTTATTTCCGACTTTTTAGGTGTACAGCACGGAGCATGTAATACGGGTAACAGACAGACTACTGGGAACAGAGGAGACTAGACGACGGAGTATTTCCGTCTGCAGGGCCAAAAGGCCTCCGCAAATCTATATGGTCAGCGGGCATGGCATCTACGTCGGCAGAAGTTGCTCATCAGGCGAAGAATGGTAAGCCAACGAAGCCCCCTTTCTGGTCTATTACATGAGTAATACCTACTAATGCTAGTATGGAAATACTGCAAGTAGATAGTCATAGGACTACCTACCTATCAAGGGTGTTTGTATATCATCACCCAAGCTAGGACTGGGTCAGGCTTGGCTGGTCTAAGGAAAAAAATATGGAGACGCTCGAATCTTCCTCCTCCGTCAGAAACGTGGGCGAGATGCTAGGTCTTACATACATGTAGGTATGAGAGAGCAATTCAGATGGCGCGCTCCGATCAGATAATGGAGCTCCGAATTTTTGATTTTTGACAGTTTCCGGCTCTCTGCAGCAAGAGACGCAATGCTCTCGGCATCTCGAATCAGAAGCTGGAGCTATATAGTGTAGTGTCTGGGCATATACCTATGTATGTGCTTCGTTCTAATCTGATAGTATTCGGCAGAGGGAGGATTGGGGGAGATCGTACGACCGGTATGGGGTACGAAATTAACAGGCCACAGGTATACGCAGAGCAGCCATGGTCATGGTTCTGCCTTTCCCGGGGCAGGCACCAGGCTTTGCCGGGAAGATTTATTTATAGAAGCTTTTCAAGGTTCTGATGGACCAGGCCGGCGGCCAAACCGGCAGCTATATGTGAGATACCTAGTGGTTGCCACAATCGGCCTCTGGGGTCGAGCACTTGGGTTAAGGCTGAGTGGGGTGCCATTTTTTGTTTCATTGCCATTTGCCATGATCTAGGCGCGTTTTGTTTCTGCTTCGGGTATACTTGGCGTGCTTGTCTCCTTGCTGCAGCTCATGATTCTCTCTCTGTCTGTCTCTCTGTCTGTCTCTCTGTCTCTGTCTCTCCCCCCTCTTTCTCTTTATATACCTATATATATGTATATGTATATATATATTTATACAGTGTTACTTGTATGTATAGAGAGGGGGAGAGGGGGAGAGACAGAGAGGGGAGCAAAGGCTGTCAGTGGCCCGAAACAAAATCCGAGGAGCAAGACAAACCATAAACCTCTACCCCGGCCGATCGTGCCCTTCACCGACCTCCACCACCAAATCTAGAGACGGCCGCCGGTGCTACTATGCCTTGTTTGGGCGGTGATGTCGGGCGGATAACTCCGTAGGCCCATTCGACCTTATGCAGTGAAGCACACCTTTCGGAGGTGCTAGCAGTATCCGAATACGCCTGTGCATGTGGCGCGCTAGAACGGTGAACCGAGAAGGTCTGTTAGCCATCGTTTTGCTTTAGTCTCTTGCTGGTTTCCTCTTTGTCTTTTCGTTTCATTTTGCCCACCATGACAAAGGTGTAAGGGTATTTGGAATTGTTGCGCCAAAGCTAGCCTCGGGATTTGTAATGAAAGCAACGCCAAAGGGCTTCTCCCCAATCTCTCCAACCTTGGCTGTCACCAATCCTTTGTTGCCTCTTTAGGCGCACGATGACCAAGACTAAATCCCGGGTACTTCTGCAAAGGTCTCTTCTCTGTGGCACGTCTTGGCAAACACTTGGAGAGCCGGAAATCCTCTCACCTTCGGGCTGGAAGAGCCAGATTAGGTAGGTGACGTTTTCTTTTGCACAATGTTGGCCACGTTTGGGCACTTCTGGGGACACAAGCCTGCCGGGCTTTGCCACCACGTGCGTTACCGAAAGGCTCCAGGCTAAAGCAACGCAAAGCCAAAGCCAAAGCAGGGTGAGGGAATAAAGAAGTGCGCAAGAAGGAAAAAAGAAGCTGCAGTGGTAGGCATCGATAGCACGCAACACAGGCCCGGCGATGCAGACTTCCATCCAGGTGCGTGCATATATTGCTGTGTCTTTCTCCTTGCAGACACTGCAGAGCAACCCCATGAGCCACGTAGCCGAGACATGGCACAGGGGACGAGAGCACTGAGGATCCCCCCTGGTCGCGGGCCCCTTGTCCCTGGCCCAGTGCTGTGAACCCCCCTACAGCCATTGCCAATTAGGGCCTATCTCTTCTTTGCCGGAGCAGGTCGGGAGGCCAGATTCTAGCAGGCTGCGCGGTACATGCCGCCTGCCGGTGGGGAGATTTATTTCGAAACTGGAGCCGGAATTTGAAATAATGATCTGTGCTCTGTTTGCTGCATTTGCCTCCAATGCCGGCGCGCTAAGGTCTCGGTCGATCGCAAAGTCTTTCCCTCGAACCGTATCGGAGAGTCGTATGCAGGCTATGCTGTGGCGAGTGGTGCCGCATCAGGCAATTAGACGCTGCCATTCTGTGCCTAACGTTTGGCGACGGCTGGGCCAGACACGCAGTAAGGATGCTTCAACGGCGCCGCAAGTGGTACAAGAGATGCCAGCTCCAAGCGTGCGGAACAGGCTACTCCGTCGATCCAGCCTGCCTTAGTTTGCGTCGGGCTTGAGCCTTGAACGTATTCGCTTCATGCAGGAGCCGTTCGGAGCATACGCAAATCGCCTGGAGCTGTTCCATTCGGCTACACGCTACATGAGATGCCTCGCGGGAGTGCCAATTCCGGCACTCAAGCTGTCTGCGGCTGCATGTACCTCGAACCCAGGGGGTACATGGACTCTTGGCGATTCTTTGATTCTTTTTGTTCTTTTTATTTTAATTTAATTTATTTCATTTTATTTTATGTTTTTTTTTTTTTTACCATTTAAATTTAATATTTTGTCTCGTTTCTTACCTGCCCCGTCACCACCGCCGAAGCGGCCGCGAACTGCTCCATCACGGACGCACGAAGTAACAGCACAATATAGCCTACATACACTTACACAGTCAACTCGGTAGATACCGTCACAACGACGCTTTCTTAAATTTTGAGCCGTGGCAGTCGCTCAAAAGTTTTGCCCGTCGGCGGAGTGAGAGCCTCCGATCTGGGGAATAACCAACCCGCCACCAAAACAGCATTGCCACTCGACTCTTTGATGCGGCACTAAGATGCCGTCTGAGGACAGAGAACAGCAACTCTGGATCCTTATACCCGACTCAGCCGGTCAGCTTTTACAGCAACAAGGAGATAGCAAAAACAGGCTGATCTGATAAACAACTCTGGGGCGTCGTCATCGCCGCTACTGCGCCTTCGCAGCATGGCCGGCATTCCCCACTAACCACGAGCGCGATGGGAACTGGAACTGGAACTACCTATTACACCTGCTGGAGCTGCAACTGGAGCTGGAACTGGAGCTGGAGCTGCACCTGGAGCTGCACCTGGAAGGGGAATGGATGCTGATGCTGACCGGCACCAGGCTGCAAGTAGGTATGCACAATCGCTAGAACTAGTGCGGAATACTCCGTCTTTCCTCTTGTCGCTGCCATGCCATGCCATGCCATGCCATACACCATACCTTATTCCCAAAAGACCAGCATCCTCATCGATCAATCACGTTATTGGAAGTGAGGGGCCGAACAACGTGACGGACCGACCAGGGACTTGAGGCAGAGATGGGGGGAGATTGAGAGGAGCGCCGGACCCTCGCCAAAACTGCAACTAGCCCAGGCCCGTCATTTCTCGCAAGGTTTCCCAAAAAGTTTGGCAAGTGGACGCCCCATCGAGTCGAGCCAGAAAATCGAAACTGCTGCGGTGCTCTGAATTCCAGCACGCATCGTGGATCCTTCAGGACGCCATCCAGCGCCTTCTCAGCATGCCTCCAGGCAGGTCTGTCCGCACTACCATCGGAGCCCTAGAACCAGTTGGCGCGCCACGCAGATGGGCTGGGCTTAGTCGTAGCACACTCTGGCACTTGATCCATGGGGTTGCTTTTTGGCAGGCTGTCGAATCAGTGGATGGGCGAGGCATGAGAGGGGCCGCATCTTTTAGCTTTGGCCATTAGGTTTTGTGGTGGAGGGGTGCCATGCTGACGGCTTCTGCTGCACTGATCCGCTGGGCCTTGGGGCTAATTACCTCCGTTTCTGCGCTGCGAGTGCTTTCTGGTGCCAATAGCACTGCGGCACCAGCGTAGATAGGTGCTATTGTGCTCCGTAGTGGCTTGCGGCAGGGGACTGTTCCGAGGAAGATGGCGTCCTGCCCGGTGCCAGAACTGGAGTTCGGGCATGGTAGCTGGTACCTGGGGGTCACAGAGCCTCACCGTTGTCAATTTGGCGTGCCCCACGTGGGTCTGCACGTTGTGAGCCCAGGATGTACCTAATTATAGCAGCAGAGGGCCATTAATAATACAGCCCCGGACGTAGACTGGCGGTACAGGGTACCTGGCCGTGACCCCGAGTCGATGATGTCCCCTCTGCGGTACCTAGCCGAACGCACCACTGGCGATTAGCTGCTAATGGCACGCTGCCTGCACGAGCTACGGGATTTGAGCCCCCCCCGAGGATGGAGCATACCGTCCATCCTGACCTGGACTTGTATTCACCCCAACGACGGCCGCCTCACAGTCCGGCTTCCCGCATCCACAACACTCGGCAGTCTCGCCAACGGCTGTCTGTGCATTTTATCCGCTTCATCTTGGTCGCATACTTGAGCTGTTTATTCATCGTTCCTTAACCCTCTACTTTCCCTTTTTCCCCCGTCCTTCTGCATCTCGTCCCTCGGTCCTCATCCTCCCTTACCGGCCGACTAAATCATCCATCCTTCAATCCTTCGCGAGTGGACAGTAATAGCGCCAGGGCCTTTTGGAAACTTGGGAACCAAACCGGGTGGATTCGAGGAAAAAAAATTCTCAAGGGCCACGAGCAACGATTCACCATCCGCAGCGCCTCCTGCGCCGTCGCCCATCATCGCCAGACCTTCGCCATGCCCGAATCCTCGGACAACGGCTCGTCGAGCAACGGCGGCAACCAAAACAGCCCTCACGACGACAACGCCGCGCCTCGCGATGCACACCCGGACAACGCCAGCGTCCCCAAGCCCAAGCGCCTCGCCTGCATGATCTGCCGGAAACGCAAGCTCAAGTGCGATGGCATTCGACCCAGCTGCAGCACCTGCTCGCGACTTGGACACAACTGTGCCTACGACGAGCAGCGGAGGAAGAGTGGCCCCAAGCGCGGCTACGTCAAGGCGCTTGAGGAACGATTGAGTGAGAACCCCCGCCAGCATCCTGTTGATTCGATTTCTGTTTCTTTTTCTTTGTCGACGTCCTGTACGATTTGAAACTTGATACGTCTGGAGATGTATGAAGACATGGGGGATGGTCAGGTGATGACGATGATGGTGATGAAAACGACGATGATAGTGGTGGCGACGGCATGGTGACGAAAAATAGCGACACTAATAATGCAAGGGGCTAACTGGCGTGCGTAGAACAAGTCGAGACATTATTAAAGACTCAGGAGCCACCAACTAAAAGCCCGACGAAAGGTATCAACATCCAAATCCCCAACGCCAATAACCAGACAAATGGAAATCCTGCGATGCCCATGCCCAACCCCAACATGGGACTTGGTGGTGAAGATCGTTGGCACTTCAACAATGGCGAGTCGCCTCAGCAGGGCCCCATGGACGACTTCAACTTCAATGCGAACATGGGCATGCCCGTCAACAACATGCCTGGAAATTTCACCTGGGAGATGATTGGCCTGGGTCTGGAAGAACCGCTGCCGCCGCAAGAGACTATTGATGAGTTGCACCAAATCTACTTTGAAAAGGTTCATCCATCGATGCCCATGATTCACAGATACCGGTACCTTGCCGCAATGAACTTGTACGTCTTCAATTTCCAGCAAGAAAAAATCAAAAATCCCCCACCTCCATCAATTGTCTGAGACAGAACTCTCTGGGTCCTAGTTATACGCACTGATGGAGCTGGATCTGAGACAAAAATAGCGAGAATAGAAATGGCTCACACTTAATTATGCAGGGCACCAAGTCAGCGACCACCAGTCTGTTTACGATACGCCATGTGGACTCTGTCGTGTTCCATCTCGGAAAAGTACACAGACCTAAAGGATCTGTTTTACCAGAGAGCACGCAAGTACGTTGAGGCTGATTACATGAAAGGCTTTGGAGAGCACATGATTTCTATTGCTCACTGCCAGACACACATCCTGCTATCGAGCTATGAGATAAAGATGATGTACTTTCCCAGAGCCTGGATCAACACGGGCTCTGCCGTCCGCCTCGCACAAATGTAAGCTCTTCAACCCGCTCCTATATCAAGCCGTTTCGAGCTGACCAGGTATCTAGGATTGGATTGCACCGAATAGACGGCAGTGGCCTGGATGTAAAGCAGTGCCTGCCGCCGCCCAAGGACTGGACTGAGACTGAGGAGCGAAGACGAACGTTTTGGATGGCCTTTTGTGAGGACCGTTACGCGAGCATTGGCACTGGCTGGCCCATGACCATTGACGAAAGGGACATCAAGACAAACATGCCATCATCAGACGAAGCATTCGACATGAGCCGCCCGGAGCAGACAATGACTTTGGAAGAGTCCACAAACCCATCCGGAGCCGGCAAGCTGTCATCCTTTGGCGGCATCGTCCTCATGGCTAGTCTTTTCGGCCGCAACTTGATTCACTTGCACCGGCCAGATGACGATGACCAGGACCACGACATCAACGGCCCGTTTTGGAAACGCCACCGCCAGATGGACCACATCATTCTCAACACCTCTCTTTGCTTGCCGTCTCACCTCAAGCTCCCGGCCGGGCTGAACAATGCCAATGTCATCTTCACAAACATGAGCATTCACACTTCCACCATCTGTCTGCACCAGGCGGCCATCTTCAAGGCGGAATCGAACAAGCTTCCAGCGTCTGTCAGTGCTGAGAGCAAGATCCGGTGCATCACTGCGGCCAACGAGATTGCCAGCATCATGAGGACAATATCACACATGGATTTGTCTGCCGTTAGTCCATCCTTCTTCCCCCGCTTCTACATTACGTGTGTATGATACTAATACAAAAGGACCGTAGATGAACCCATTCATTGCCTTCTGCCTCTACGTATCTGCCAGAGTATTTGTGCAGTATCTTAAGAGCAAGCCTGACGACGCGCAGACCATTGATTCGCTGCGTTTCCTCATCTCTGCTATGAACGCGTTGAAGCGACGGAACCCCCTGACCGAATCTTTCCTGGTTCAGTTAGATGTGGACTTTGAAGCGTTGGCAGTAAAGATTCCCACGCTGAGGGGCGCATTCCCTCGCCCCAACGAGAGTGTAAGCTTTTTTTTTTCCCTATCTGCACCCACTCCCCTTCCCCCTTTTTGAAGCAAGGGAATAGCTTCAGCCTAACAGGAGAAATAATTATCTTACTAACAACGATTGTAGCCTACTGAAGCACCTAGGGGACTTCCTGTACGAGCTGGGGCTGTTTGCGACGATCCTGAGGGTGTCAAGGGTATATTGGCCTACCGAAACGAATGCCACTTCATGAAGACGACTGGAGATAACGGCAACCCTGCCACCGCTCCCGATATCACAGAGCCGACTACTGACAGTCAGAGCATGTCGACATCCAACTCCAACAACTTTGGAAATGGGGCGTGGCTCTCTGGTGACCAGCAAATGCACGTCTTGACCCCCAACTCCAGCAGCATGTATGAAAAGAATGTTCCTGGAAGCGGTGGGCTGTCCGGCTTCGGCGATGGGCTGGACCAAGATGCATCCGGCTCACCGGGTGTTCAGTCAGCTGGGCGTACTCCTAACTCAAGCGGCGGCGCATCTGATGCACGACCTCCTCACCTTGGGCCTGGCCATATGTCAAACGCTGCATCAGGGCATGAATCATTCCGAGCAAGCCCTATTTCACCACAGCAGACGATGATGAATAACGGAGGTATGGACAACAGCGGTGCGCAAGGGTTCTATGGTGATCCTAACAGCTTTTCGATGGCTTCCGGCATGGGAATGCCGCAAACGCCCTATGGCATGTCAAACGGATGGGCAGGATTGACTGGACCAGCCGCCGGGATGCAGCCAGTAGGGGGAGAGGGCGTCCTCAGGGCGCTGATGAACATGGGGCCCATGGACGCCATGGATCTATCATCGTGGGACTCTGGCAACCCACACTAAGCTGACTTACGTGCATGCGTATACACGATATTCGCATACGTACACGTACGAAAAAAAAAAAAAAAAAAAAAAAAATACAACGCCAAATCTGAAGAGAAGCAAAACATAGCCTTGTGGTATGATTGGTTTCAGGAGAGAACAGGGGGTTTATTTTTTCTTCTTCTTTTGGACATTTCTTCTTTCTCTTTTTCACTTCTTTCTTTTTTCTTATACTCTGGGATGTCTTCCTCGCAGGAAAAAAAACATCTATGTTTTGGCAGGTCTACATGGTCATACTCTCGCTCTACGGTTTAAACGCTGTCTGTAATTTTGACGGATTCTTGGATGATTGGACGATATCACGGCGTTTATATTTTATGGCACTGGGCGAATCGGGACGTCCTCTCACCGTCTTCTTTATATTTACCCTTACCCTTATGTACTCTCCCCCTTTCTCTTCTCTTTTATCCCGCCCCTTTTTTTGGCATTTCTGCATTTCTGCTCTTATCTTAGCTATTGCTCTCTACTTCTTTTCGCTCCATTTGTACCAACTTGTAAGAATAAATATACGAAGCCTTGCAAGTTTGGAAGGGATTTTGGCGGCGGCAGGATGAAGGACGGCACGGACAAAACTTTGTTAGTTTAATACCCAGCAATGACGAATATCCCCTTGCAACATGTCTCCTTTTTTTTTTTTTTTTTTTTTTTTTTTTTTTTTTCCCTTGCCACTGTTATTTGAAGTCTTTTTCGTCTTGTCTTCATGTTTTATTTTGGATCTCGGCTTGATATATGCTTTGATTGACTGCGTGTGAATGCAGCGGCGATGATTTCGTCTTGGGTATGACGCTATATATATATATGTACACGATCTAGTAGTGTTGCGTGGGAATTGGCATTTGTGAACAGAGCAGCTTTTTGGATCGAGTCAGCATGATGTGGAAACAAATAGATTAAGTAGATTGACTTGGTGAGATGAGATGAGATGAGATAGGACGAAATAAAATGCGTTTGTCTAAAGCACATATATATGTATAGGTACTTTGATAAGACTGGCTGGTTGAATGAAGTCGCAAGAGAGCGAAGCAAGTGGCCCGTGCACGCGTTGCCGCCCTTTAGTGCCCTTCCGCCCTTCCACCCTTTTCTGCCCGCCTCCCCGCCAAAACCCCTCCTCCACATCGTGAAGGGCTGCGAAAAGGCCTTAAAGCAGCGACCACACCAACAACTGCTGTAAGTGGACGAGGCGTGAGAGCCCATATCATGAACGATACAACAGAATGAGGTGCTCAATTTTTTTCTTTTAAAAAACGTCCATTGGTATGTGATTGGTGGGAGTCTGACTCCCTTTGAATCGTTTCACTGTTTCTTCCTCACACACGCCCTTCACCTTATAATGGCGGTGCCGGGTGGTCCATTTACAGCTTCGTCTGGGCCCGGAGGAGGGCATTTTCTAGGCGTGGGGATGGATTACACAGTGGTGGGAATGGGAGGCTATTCGGGGCTTGGAGAAGAGGCCTATCACCATCATGCTGCTGCGAATGCTGGTGTTAACAATGGAGGTGGTGGTGGTGGTGGCGGCAGCGAAAACGACACCAATGGGAACAACCGAAACAGCGGCAATGGCAATGGCAATGGCAATGACAATGAGAGACATATGGCTGTGTTGGAACAAGAGAGAAGGCAAGGCAGTGGCTATCGAGATGCCAGGCATGAGAGTGTCATCACACAACAGCAGAATCAGACCCAGCATCAGCATCAATATCAACTCCCACCGTCATCAGTCAATCACCACAACTATTATCACAACTCCCAGCAACAGAAACAAGCCCCATCTAGCCAGTTTGGCATCCTGAAGCCGGGCCCCAACTCAACCAACATCCCAGAAAGCAGTACCTCTGCATTGCAACGCCCAGGACAAGACCGCGCACACTATAGACGCTATCAGAATGCAGCACCAACAGCTGCAGCCTCGGCAGCTCCGTATAAACTCAGCCAAGCCAAGCTGGTCGTCGACCCTCCTGATCTCCAAGCGTGGCGCGAGAAGCTCTTCCACGTCGACGACATCATCATCCTCACCCACGAGCAGTTCGAGACGTACTTCCCGCACATCGATAACGTCTACTCCCACCGCTCCACGCAGCGATACAAGCGAAAGCCCTTCATCTCCCACTACTGGGACTGCCGCATGAAAGGTCGACCACCGGGGACTCCCAAGTCCGAAGACCCAGCCAAGAAGAAGCGCAAGCGCAGCACGCGGGAGCGCGACCTGTGCGACGTCAAGATCAAAATCACCGAGTACTTCCCCGATGCTGGGGCCGAGGCTGCGCTGGACCGAGACGTGGCCGCTGCCATTGCCGCTGGCACGGCTGCCAACGCGGTAGTCAGCACAGGACAGCGTTTTTGGACCATCCAACGAGTTAACGGCAATGGGGGGAATGGGAAAGGAGACGGGGTGGCGGGGCCACATCGCCATACGCTAGAGAGGAGCGATGAGATAAAGAAGAGCAGCGTGCAGCGCTTTGTGGCGATGAGGGATAAGGAGACGAAGAAGCCTCATGTGAGTGAAATAGACAAGATACCTCTTTTGTGGAATCAAATGAGTTTGCTAATTGATCGCGTTCGCATTTATAGAAGACGTCACCTCAGAAGAAGACTACTGGAGCTGCACAGGCGACTGTCCGGATGCATAACAAGGAGGCGGATCTGAAGCTATACGCTGCAAGCTTTTGGTATGTATCAAACAGGCAAACTTCTCCCCGTTATCTCACAAAGTTGTCCAACTAATGCTACTCGTCACACGCAGCCCCTTTTCCCATCGTGTCTGGATTGCCCTCGAGGCCAAAGGCCAGCCGTATCAGTACATCGAGACAGATCCCTTCAAACGTCCTGCTTCCACACCGCTGCTCGAGGCGAACCCGCGCGGCCGTGTGCCTGCTATTCGGCAGGGAGATTGGGCATGCTCTGAGAGCGCCGTTATTCTTGAATATGTAAGGCAAAATCGAATTCATGTAATTATATATACGCATATGCTGACATATATCCCCCCCTCTTTTTCCCCTTATATTAGTTGGAAGATATATACCCTGATATCCCGCTATTTCCTTCAGATCCACGACTGAGAGCGAATTGCCGTCTCTGGATCGACCATGTAAGTCAAAATTGCCACGTCCATTTATCAAGCAAGTCAACTACAATCTTGCTAACCAACCTCTACAAGATAAATACTCTTCTCATCCCTACCTTCTTCTCTCTTCTCCGACTCTCTTCCTCCTCATCCTCTCAAACTATCAACACTTCTTCACCACCGCCAATATCATCCTCCACCTCTTCTCTCGCCCTCCTCCAGTCCCACCTCACTGCCCTCGTCCTCGCCGCCGACGAGCAAGGCCCTTACTTCCTAGGCCCCTCTCTATCCCTCGTTGACGTCCACTTTGCTCCTTTCGCCCTCCGCCTCGGCCGTATCCTGCGCCATCGCCATCGCCATCCAGGCGCCGTCTTGGCCGATCCCGCCCCGGACACGCGCTGGCGGCGCTGGCTAGATGCTCTGGAACGGAATCCACATGTCCAGGCTACGATGTACTTGGATGATTTTTACCTTGATACCGCAGATTTGTTGATTCAGACCTCGGGCGAGGGTAATTAATGCAACTGAAGGGGTAAGAATTATTTTACAGCATAAGATTGTATATTTCATTCGCAAAGCATGGCGTTGGAGTTGGGAATATTTAACAATATGGATAAACGAAATGGAATAGTTAAAGCCATTCTCATAGTTGCTTGAAAAAAAGGATATATATTTATTATGTACCATATATGTTCGTTCCAGTTCAAAAGCTCAAAGTGGTATCGCAAGAAGAAAAAAAAAAAAGATAATCCCACGCCATCCGCCCATATATAGTGGCATATGTAAAAACATGTTTGATCCCAAAATCCATCTCATCATCCAGGCCGAATACCCCTCTCCAGAATGAAAACGAAAAAAATAAATTGCCAATCCAAGATGGGTTATAAAATTACAGTCATATAAAACTATTCGGAAGTAGGGCTCCGAAGTTGCGACGTACCAGGATCTCTCCTTCTTCTCCTAATGTCTGCCCACTTCTCGCCAAATGTCACAACATCTCCGCTTAATCGGGCCCTGACACGGCCCTCACCTAGCTCCTCGAGATCTTTAGTCTCCAGGTATTTCTTTCCGTCGCCATCATCAACGTATTTCTGTGGATCTGGGAGGTAGGCCCAAGAAAAGACAGCGCCAAACGCGGCAACCGAGCCAAAGAGGAGGAATATGAGGCCCTGGCGGCTTTCACTCTTATACGACTGGTTGATGCCATATACGATTAGTAGAGAGACGATGCTCCCAAACTTGCCTGCCGCTGCAGAGATGCCGTGGCAGGTTGATCGGTAGCACGTGGGGAATACTTCAGCCGGTATGATGAATGTCAGTGTGTTTGCGCCTAGAGAGAGAGAGAGAGAGAGAGATTGATATTAGCAATGGGTGGGCCAAGAGAAATTTAGATTCTTTATTCGATTGGACGCTTCTTACCCATATTAAACATAAAATGGCAAATGGCCACAAACACCACTGTTGTCGGTGCAGCCGACTCCTGGTGAACTCCGTAATAAACGCCTCCAGTAATGATGAATAGGATGGCTAAAACAAAGAAAGAAACCGTGAGCCATCTCTTGCGCGGGATGCGGTTCGCGAAAACGATAAAGCAAGCGCTACCAGCTATAGACGCCAGGGAGACTGTAAGGATATATTGCTTTGTCTGCTGTATAAGCACGTCGTATATGGTACTACACGGTCGAGTTGGGTCTGTCTGCCATACTGGGAGTCCTACTTGCGCCCAGTGTGGTACTGTTGAGTTGCCGTTGGGAAGTGACGAGTTCCAACATGAGAGTTGACTGTTGATGGGCGTTGCTTTATGTGTAGCCCACATATCGGCCAGGGTTCCTCTATTATCAAGCGAGAGACCGTAGAAACTCACGTCCAAAAAGAACCATGCCGCCGATGTTCCCAGGAGATAATACCAGTTTCCATCTCGTATGAAGTAGTTGTACAAATCTTCCCTTGAAAACTGGATCGGCATCGGCCCGGAAGAGTTCTCTTGGTGCATGCCGTTGGGAGGATTCATCTGCATATTGTTGGAAGTGTTACCTGAAGGGGCGCCATAAACACGCTGCGTATTCATGATGGCAACGGCAGGCTTGTTCTTGACCT
This sequence comes from Trichoderma hamatum GD12, assembly GCA_000331835.2. NCBI lineage: Eukaryota > Fungi > Ascomycota > Sordariomycetes > Hypocreales > Hypocreaceae > Trichoderma > Trichoderma hamatum. The sequence goes on from ANCB02000249.1 coordinate 81,313, forward strand.
CAAGACTGTATAAACCGCAGTCAAACAGGAAGAATCGGAATATTATGGCCAGAAGAGCTGGCACTGCGCCTGACCCGATAACGATACGCCATATACCATCAACCGCTTTTCGGCATGCCTCTTCATTTGCAGTATTAAGGCCGCATTGCATCTCTTTGAGCTTGTGGGTGTGGTTGAACCCCAAGAGCACCAGCAAACCGATTATCTGGGCTAGTGCTTGCCCAATAGGTTGCATGAGGAAGACACTGGCAAGCATGCGCGCTCTAGATTGAGTGCTAGACCACTCGGACGTAATAACTGCGCTTAATGGATATTCGGCTCCAATACCTAGCAAGATGGCTGTTTAGTCGTGGATATTCATAAAGGGGGGGTGGACATGGCGGGAGGGCGAGGGACGAAGCATACCGATGCCCATGACGAACCGCCACCAGATAAACAGGCCAAGAAACGATATGTCTCCATAGCCATGGCTGCTAGTAGCTACTCCAATAGTCGACACAATGACAAGGACCAATTCGATTCCATAGAGGCGGGTGCGGCCAAAACGATCGGCAAGGTAGCCAAAGAGCACTTGTCCGACGATGGATCCAAAAAGGGTGAAGAAGTTGATGAGAAGGCTAGTCCATTCCCCTCCATGCGGCCAATATACAAAGGCAACAGAAGCAAGAATGACGTTGGTAGAGAATAGGTTGTATCTGCAAGAGAACGATTAGTCAGTGTAAGTGAATATAAGAGGGAGGAAGGGGAGGAGGCGTATAAGTAAGGAATACATGAACGTACGAATCGGTAAGGAAGCCCGAGGCGGCAACACCCCAAATACGGAAGTTCCAGGAGTTTAGATCAAGCTCGTAGCGCAACTGATGACGATCCTATAATAAAAGCAAGACATGTTAAAAAAAAAAAAAAAAAAAAAAAAAAGGTTGGAAAACTAAAGGTCGCAGGGTCGTGCCAGTGGAAAGACATCCGGTTTGCGCGCGTAGTGGTGGGGCTGCCCCCGTCCTTTCGATTCGCAAATGCAAGATGCGGTCGCAGCGAGGATGGGGAAGAGAAAAGCTAGTATGGCATGTGCTGGCAGTGACATGCGTTTGCTGCTTTGCCAGTGGTTGGACGTGGGAGTGTGAGAAGTCGGGATGGTGATATCAGACGTAAGAAAAAAAAAGCGATAAAGCACACGCACCTCTTTGTCCTGGGCCGACAAGGCAGAGCTGTCGAAGCCGAGAAAGCCTCGATTTCTCCGCCCAGAGCCGTGCGCCAGATCCCAGGGCATTGGCCACGGGAAACGGTTACAGTCTGTGGTTTTTTATTCTGAGACAGTTTGTGGTGTCTCTCCAGCCAGTTGGCGGGTGTCTCTCGTGGTGGCCCCGGAGCTCGCTCGGTTAAGACAAAAAGAAACAGCGAGCAGAGAAAATGGAACAAAGCGCTGTTGCTGCTACACTATTGCGACACAACAGAAATTGGCGCGATGCCAGCGGCTGGCTCACTACGAAGCCTCGATTGGCGTGAGCATCCTAGCTCGGCGAACCGACAACGAGCAAAGTGAGAGGCGAGAGGGAAAGGAGGGAGGCAGAGAAAAAGGAGAGCGCAGAGACGTTGGTGAGGCAGCGGGGTGGTGAGGTGGTGAGAGGGAAAGGCAAGGCGAGGCTTTCTACGACGGAGTGAGTGAGGGCAGAGAAGCCATCATGAAACGCTGCTGTTAGAGATGTACGCGTTCTTCAGCAGCAGCAGCCGGCGTGATCAAAGTATTGGAGCAATGCCAAGGTCAGGATGCATCTGAGGCTGAGGAAATGACCTGGAGCTAGTTCTAGTTCCAGTTCCAGTTCCAGTTCCAGTTCTGTAGCACAGGCAGTCCGTCCGGGGGCTACCAGCAAGCGTCTGGTACCTTATAGTGCTAGCATTGCTTGGTACATTACCTGATACGAATACCGCGACCGCTAAGATGCCCAATGCTACACCCACTGCACCTAGCAGGCTGCCCGTGTGGGTGGTGGTTTACAAGCATAGATTGACCTGGACGTTTAATTAGTCCTTGCTAGGCAGTCAGGCCACTGCCAAGTATCAGAATCAGAATCACAATCACAATTCCGCTGGGGAGAGGGCAGTTACCCAGGCGTTTTAAGAAGAACACAAGGAACGGCATCTCGCCCCTCCCACACAAAAATAAGGGTCTTGCGGCTAAGTGTCCTGGCTATTCCCGCTTTTGAATCCTCTTTATTTCCTCCGCTCAGCAGCCAAGAAGAGAGGGCGGATGATGTGATACGGCACGGTGCGGTACGATTGGATTTCAAATACGCTTTTCTTACTTTGTGCTCACTCGCCTCGCATGTCTCGACGTGATGGATGACCACCTGGAAACTGACTACACGTGCTAGCAAGCGACTTGCCCCGGTTCATTCTCTTGGATACCAGCAAATGCATGCCACTCGAAGCAAAAGGAAAAGCAATAGTAGCATGTCATCGTCGCGCAGAGGGGCGGGGGAGCCGGCATGCCTACCGTTCCATGGATTTGATCCTCTCCATCCCATGCCGAAAATCATCGCCATCATCGCCAGCATTCCTGTGCTGTGCCAGCAGACGCAGTCAGGGAGAGCACGTGGTGAGCGGCGCTGGAGACGGTTCCTGAAGACAAGTGGGGAGTGGCCAAATGTGGCTTTGGCGAGCCTGCAAGCCTAGACCAAGCGTACCGGCTTAGCGGTGCGAACCCGCCATTAAAGACAGTCCTCAAGTGCGATGTGATGCCAGCCGTGGCGGCTTGACGAGACTACCCAGTTACTTCTCGAGGCAAGATTCCCTGCTGCGCTAGGACGGACAACGCCCGGACTGCAGGCTTGGCGGACAAAGTCGTCGTCGATGGCCTCTTCTAGGCCCTAGCCTGGTGCTGGGGAGTTCTACGGGAAGGGGGTCGGGAAGCGGCTGGACACAGGCTCTGGTCACATCGCGTCGTCGCGTCGAACGGTTTTTAATAAAGACATTGGACGGAGCTGAAGCTCTCTATCCCCCGGGGCCATGCGCAGCAACTGTGACGCTGGAGGTGTCCTTGCACCCAAACTGATTGGGTAAAGGCGAGCCTTGTCTCTACTTTTCTCCCACTTCCTACCGCTGTATGTCTCTGGTGGCATTAGACTAATGCCACATACATAATATCGACCTGTGGGAGAAAAGCATAGGGGCTGATAAGAGAGCTCTCCGTACTGTGGACATGCGCACATATACAGCAGCAGAGGCTTTCCGAGAGCCCGGCCCCCAGCCGCGAGGCGATTTGAAGAACCACGCACCAATCATAGCGTCGAATGCGCCCCCGTGCACGCTATATTCGCTGCCAGCAGAGCGGGTCTTTGAGCCTCTTCCGAGAGGAACGAGAAACTAGGGAGACCGGCCAAAGGTTAGTACCACTTGATCTAGCGGCATCGTCATTTGGGGGACGAGGTAGTACGGGACGAGGTAGTACTATTAGCATGGACTGTCGCTTTGCCGGCGCCAAATCGTCTAGATAGACGCCTGATCAGTCCGAGGTCTGGGATATGCCTGCCCATGAGGTCACCCGTTTCGATGTGTTGAGCACAGACGCGTTGTGACGACACATTAAGCATTTTGCCTGGTGATGCGATTATGGGTTGCTGTTCGCTCGAGGACGCTGCCAAAGTGATGTCAAATACGGAGAACAGGCATTACCGCCTCGTCGTAGCAGTGACATTGCGGCCAACTCGGAGTCCGGAGGCTTTAGTACCGACCATCGGCCGCGGCCTTGCATCTCCCGGCGCGCAGAACCGAGCGCAAGGTACAGGTACATGCTCTGTAATAGAGCAATATTGTATTGAGTACAGCAATCAATCCTGCTGAGCTGCAAAAAGCATGCACTGTCACCACCGCAGCGCTACGCGCATTGAGTTTGCTGCACTATTCCCGCTACGCAGCCAAACGGCTTCTCTGCATTGCTGGCTGTGGATCTGACTAGGATGGATGCTGCTAGTCAGAAACAGCTTTCCCCAGCACGCAAACCGGGCTCCTCATGGCAGATGTTGTCTTAGACAGACGCGTGCTGGCTGTGCCGAGCTGGCGTTGGACCCCCGCGAGATAAAGAATTATAGCCATGCTGGTTTTTTTTTTTTTTTTTTTTTTTTTTTTTTTTTTTTTTTTTTTTTTCGAGCCCTCGTTGTTGAGCCGTATTCCGCTTAACGCAAGTACACGTACGTCCTCCTAGCTGTTCTTGTTTGCTCGGACCAATAATCAATCTACTGCACTAAACGGTAAATTGCTGGTAGTTTACGGGATAACTCTCTGTCTCTCTCTCTCTCTCTCTCTCTCTTTTTTAGTAGCTTGAACCTTGCCCTATCCACTCGCAATAGCTGCAGTGCAGTACTGCGTGCTCCATAGCGGTTAGCAGGCATCTGATGCTTAGATTAGTACTTCGCAGGCATAGTTGCCCAGGCAGGGACTCCATACTAGCATTAGCACGCTCAAAGTACTATTCTGCAGCCGACAGCAACATGCGCCCAAGATTTGCTGCTTCTTTTTGATTCTTCAACTTGCAAGCCCTTCTGCCATCCTCCCAATTCCAGTCGTCCTCAGGCTTCTCAGCATCTGCGTATCCCGTCCTTCCGGCCAGGGCATGGCGACAGCCGGTTGCTCGCTCGCACCCAAACCCAGCCCGTGACAGCTCCCGTAAGCCCTGCCGGGCTGCCAGCCTCTTCTCCCTCTTGCGTGGCCAGTGCCATGATAGCTTCTCCTCCAGCCTCTCCCAAGCCCGCGGATTGCTGTCTCCGGTGACTGTAGCCCCTCGAGCTGCCCTCTCCCAGCATGGCCGCCTCGTCCTCGTCCGGCTCGTCCTTTACATCCTCGTCCCTCGGCCGCCCGCCCACCTACAGTCGCTCCTACGTGAGCCCCGTCGACTCGACCTGGACGCAGACTTCAGAAATCTCCACGATATCAGCCACCTCCACAGGCGACTCTGTCGCGCAGCCAGCCTCGCTCCGGCCTCTAGACCTAGGGCCCCCGGGCTACTCTGCCACAATGTACGATCAGCTTCCCGCCAAGTCTGTGCCGTTGCAGTTCCAGCTTCTGACAATCTGTGCCTTTGTTCCTCTGCGATAGAATCCTCTTCCAAGACACTCCCGAAGAACGGACTGTGTATCTGGGACCCTGGGAAGTGGTGGGGTCTGAGCAGCGACGTATCCGTTGGCAATGCAGCTACCAGAGCGAGCTGCTCGAACACTTTTGTAAGTGCCAAGCTCACTTCCTTGCCATCACCAAGAGCTGCTTTATATACCAGTAGCAGTATTATTGCTATAACTATAACTATTAGTAATAACTACACCACACTGCTACCTACCATTGTTTCATTTCTTCTCTGCCATCTCTCCCTCTCTTTTCACTCTTCTCCTTTACCATCAATCCTTTCGCTTTTGCCTATTCTCCTCAACTGAGCTGCCGGCTTATCGTGTTTCTTACAGTACCTACGGACATACCTTCAGATATCCACCCTCATACTCTTCACTCACGACACCGCCAATTTAATGATCCGTCAGACGTGGAACGCTTCCTATCATTCAACGAACATCACCGCGTCAGATATACCTCCGGCGACGGCGTCTGCATTCATGATGGCTTTATTCCGGTCAAATATGAGTTTACAAGTGTCGATGCTTCCACCCAATTCCAAGGTGACCTTCGCAAGAAGGATCTAGTCGGCTTTTATGACGTCGATGTTGTTTGGTCCAACACTCAGAGCCGCACCGACAGTTTTGGCAAAGTGAAGGGCATCGGTGCTATTCAGAGGCTCAAGCTTTGGAGAGACCGCTACACCACCTTCCATTCCTTGAGTGTGTTTGCAAACAAGACGGATCATCAATACCGCGAATACGACATACATCATTTTGACGGCGAGCTGCGGAATCGTGATGACCGCGCAAAAACGCTGCGTCTCAGCGTTCATGGCCGCCGAGGAAGCGTACCCGAGGAAGCTCCCCCGCGTCGAACTTTTCGCATACGACAGAGGGTCCGATCCGCCGGCCAGGCCAGCCAAGCGAGTCCCGAGCTAGGCCCTTCATACACAGCCGCTCCCTTGGATATTCGACATCTGTCCATTCAATTCACTCACAAACGAGGTAAGTAGCCATTAGTACAAGTGGAACTTTATGGGGAACACAGAGAGCAGAGCTAACGTGTCGAGTGATACAGACTACAAGCGATTTATTGAAACTTGGACATACGCTCACAGCTCCGACCGTGAATTCAACGGCATTCCGTTTCCTCCCAACCACTTTGAGCTTGCTTCACCAGATACCCTCCCTGGCTGAGCACCATACGTTTACTTTTTTACTGCTTCTTATTGAGCTGGCATATGCGATACAAGAAATATCACGCTCTTGGTAGCCTGCATTGTCTCTACAAATGACCTTGGGTGCTTCTAGGGAAGAGACATCTCGGTCTTTTCCCTTTTTATTCCCGTTTTTCTACCACTCATCCGTCTTCCAGATGCATATTCTGTCGGCCGATAAGCCACATGGCATCTGGGCGGCTGCGTCAAGGTCAGAGACGCCACTTAAAGCCGAGCTGCATAGCGTGGTATGAGCACGGTTTGCTATTGGCCCCCACCACACCACCACCGGCCCCCCGCGATCATCAGGCCATCAAGATCTCCATGTCGTCATGAGCAAACCTCACCCGTTCTGACAGCTATCGGCAGATTTTCTCTCACTATTTCTTTCTTCCCCTTGCTGATCACAAGGAAATGAAAAGAAGAGAGCGGAAATAATAATATTTACAAAAAGATAAAAGGAAGGTAAAACTCCAGAATCCTCGGCACACTAGCAATCTAAGTTTGTGTACCTATTTTTGAAGAAGTGAGGCAAAATAGTTTTTGGGCCCGTGTTATCACCTCTTCAGCCCAACAAGCGCTTCATTTCTCTCAAGATTTCTCAGCCGCCATGGGCGTCATCCTAGCCATCAACGCCGGCTCCAGCTCCGTCAAGATCTCGGTCTACTTGGCGGACAAGGGAAAAGCGCCGCGCCAGATTGCTGAATCTCAAGTGAATGGTCTTACAGCTCCTCCAGCCCAGTTGAAATATTCGAGAGGAGGTGAGGCCATAATAAAAGACAAAAACGTGGACACTACCGTCAACAGCCAGGACGACGCCTTTGCCTTGTTGCTCAAGACACTGATAGACGATGCTGAATTGAAAGAGATCAGCTCCAAGTCAGATGTCTCCATTGCGTGTCACCGCATTGTCCACGGAGGTGACTATGGCGAAGCCCAAGTCATTACTCCAGATACATACCACCATCTAGAGGCCCTCAGCGACCTCGCTCCCTTGCACAATGGTGCTGCACTAGAAATTGTCGATTCGTGCATGAAGCAGCTCCCCGATGCGGTCAACGTTGCTTGCTTTGATTCACAATTCCACTCTACAATTCCGCTTCACATTTCTACATACCCCATCGACCCAACGATAGCCAAGAAGAACCGGCTGCGCAAGTACGGTTTCCACGGCATCAGCTACGCCTTCATTTCGAGGTCCGTAGCTGACTTCCTCGGCAAGGACCTCAGCCAACTCAATATCATCGCTCTTCATCTGGGAAGCGGAGCCAGCGCTTGCGCCATCAAGAACGGCTTGAGCTGGGACACAAGCATGGGATTGACCCCGTTGGCCGGGCTCCCTGGTGCGACCCGCAGTGGAAGCGTAGATCCTAGGTGAGCCAACCTCGTAGATGATCCCGCTGTCTACTCGTATTGTTGCCTGTTTCACAAAATTCTCTGCTTTGCGCCTTTGTCCTATTCGACAAGGGTGGTGTTGTGAGAAGGAAACCGGGCAGCTGCGTATTCCGCCCAATCATGCCACCCCCCTCCCCCCGTCAGTCTACGCTGGTAGTGTAGCACTCGTTTCCCTAATCTCCCACGCTTTGAGTTTTTTTTTTTTTTTTTTTTTTTTTTTCCTCACCTCGATTTGCCAATTCAGAGAAGGGCTAACAAAATGAGTATAGCCTAGTCTTTCACTACGCCAGTGATGTAGGGAAGCTATCTCCAGCCTCAACGGAGAAGCTCCACATATCCACGGCCGAGGAGATCCTCAACAAGCAGAGCGGCTGGAAATCCCTTACGGGCACTACCAATTTCGGCACCATTGCCGCCTCGGATGAACCCCAGCATCGCCTCGCTTTCGATTTATTTGTGGATCGCGTCTGTGGGTTCGTTGGGAGCTACTATGTCTCGCTTGGAGGCAAGGTGGACGCACTCGTCTTTGCAGGTGGCATCGGCGAGAGGAGTTCGCGGCTTCGGGATGCCGTCGTTGATCAAGCTGGCTGCTTGGGTTTTGCTGTCGACAAGGCACTCAATAATGCCGAGGATGGTGGCAGTGCAACGGTCCGGGATATAAGCAGCAAAGATTCTAAACACCGCGTCCTCATCTGCCAGACGGATGAACAATTTGAGATGGCTAGGGCCTGCACGGATATGGAAGCACTTTGGACATGAGAGGGAGATAAAAATTCTGCAAGACTCTTTAGATGATAGATGTCTATACTATATACATACATTACATTGTGGCTCGTCATCATTGTCTATACCACTACCGAGTTACGTAGTTTCGGGCGAGAGATGGCTTTCTCAGCAACACTCTCGTATCATTCGACTTGTAAATTTAGATATGATAGCATTTTGGTTCTATCTGATAACTTTGTGTTGTCCACGGTGCACAGATAAGCCCAGTCCGCACAATCATCGGTGCTCAATAAATGGAATATACTGGCTTTAGGACGAGATGCTCTCGAATTAAGCGCGCAGTGAGTGGGGGTTTCGATGTCTTCGCCGGTATTAGATTTCCAAATGGAGTACTCGCTGCGGTATCTTTCATTTCATCGTCAGATTCCACAAGTAGGGGTATTTTAGTATAAGTTAGGTAGACTAACACGTTGCCTCCAAGAGTGACACACAGCTTTTGGGGATCATGTCATATGAAGCTGATATAACTATAAGAATGTCTTATATAACGTGGAGAAATCACAAGGAATGAAGAAGGATCGTTAAAGTTCGTTCACTCGCTCCGGTGTCTCATATAGCGCGTACCATTCAGCGAACCCGGAAAATGGTAGTAGTAGTCGTAGTAACTTTACTACGACAGTGTCTCATGTAACGTTTAGTAGTAGGTATTCACATAAACTGAAGAGCATCCAAGTAACATCGCTATCTATAGTGTCTCGAGTAACGTGTATTATATTCACACAGAGGTAGCTAAGACCCATGACATGGCTCATGTTTATAAAAATAAAAA
>ANCB02000250.1:0-90264 GCA_000331835.2 Trichoderma hamatum GD12
AAAAAAAAATAATAATAATAATAATAATAATAATAAGAAAAGCTATGCTGCACTCCTAGTTTAAGGTTATTGTACATTGGCCTATCTCCGGGCTTTTGGCCGCTGGCGAATTTAACCCCAGGCTAAAGACGCGGTCGAGACCACGGGAAGGGTTTATTAGGCGGGGGAGGATGAATTGGGCTGCGCGATTGGTTTCCAATAGGTGTGTTACTTTGGTTAATGCTTAGTTGTTGTTACGAGAACTCGAGACGAGAGGGGGACCTCCCGCCGTTTGAGGAGGCAAATATGGGGGTTTGTGGCGTTTTCAGTGTATAGGTGCTTTTGTATAGTAGGTATCAGCTTCGGAAATGCTACTGTACTAGTAGTCGCTGTTCTGAGAAACAACCCCAGTCACCTTAAAATACGACCCGAGTTTGTGTCGGAGTCTAGATTAATGGACCCTGGCACATGGAGACTACCTAGCAGTAATGCTCCGGAGGCCTGCTGGGGTTTCAACAGCGAGGGACCAAGGACACGTGAGCTGACGGCTAAAAAACAGACGGTGGCTGCTGGACCTTCCTAATGGGCACATCGAACTACCTAGTATTGGTACTTAGTATATACTGTTACTACCTGTAATATTTAATTTCTTCGGCGGCATCCGGGACTTGATCTTGAGTGCGTTGTATAACGGTTGTTGGCTCATGTCAGTTGGGAGCATATATTATGGATATCCAATCCTACGGCAATGTACCTCGGTATATAGGCTGTATGATTGGCTCCAAACTGGAATTTTGAGATGCGGCGGGCGCTTCACCAGGACCGTTTCAGCGGCTCCATCCTGATCGTATTAATTGCTCCGTGTCATGTTCTTGGCCCGGGAGCCCTCCGTGACTGCACGAGGTACATGCATGTACTATCTGTCAAAGGTTCAGCGACCTACATGTACCGTATACCTCAGGAATCCCCAATCTATTAAGCAGCATCAAGTTATAGTTGTCATTTTTTGCTAGTGCATTTTAACATTTATTGGTTTTCAATCCTGGCTTAACCTTGTTCTGCGCTGCTGTCTGGTTGGTGGCTTTTATAGTGCAGGCACCCAGCACCTACTGGATCGAGCGCTACGTTCGCTCAGGTAGACCCAAGTGCTTATGCTTTCCAATGATTCCATCGGATTTCGTTCGGCGCGTGCCGGACTTGCTCCCCAAGGTTGTGCCGGGTGCCCCATCGCCAGCACCAGCACCAGCACAGGCACCGCGGTGGTACTTGTGGATGTACCTGCTTCAGCTCCTGTCTGGTCGAGATGCCTCTAATTGCTGCTTTGCGAAAAATGCCAAGACAATCCACCACGGCTTAATGTCACTAGTTCGGAGCACGATGCTGCCAAATCGCCTTAAGGGCAAAAAAGTCCCTGCAGCTCTGTGCTGGGATGCCGTTTGCTCTCGTGTCTGACGCCCGCTCGTTTTTTTTGTGCCTCGTTCTCTCTTTTTTTTGTTGCTGTCCTGTGGCGTTCTCCCTTAGCTTTGGATCGTTACTCATGTGCTTGTAGTGGCTGTTGGAACGATTCGGAGGCTGTTACCTCAGCCTTGTTTTTGCTCTTTTGCTCCTTGGCCAATTCCACGCCACAGCTGGAGACTCGACCTTTGCTCTGCGCTGCGCTGCTCTGCGACTCGGGGCGTTGATTCGCCCGCGACATCCCTTCAACTAAGGGGGCAGTGATCGTCTCGTTGCGGCCGTGGGAGCGCTCCGCCTTCAACCACCGCGATGGCACGACGTAGGTATAGGCTGTTTACGATCTGTGCAGCGCTTGTGCTTTTCCTGCTCTACAGAGTCTCGCAGAATGCCTGGGACGACCCTTCGCGTTATGCCAGTCTTAACTACCCTCCCTCTTCGAATTCGCCCGCTGCACCGCCAGCAGTAGCGCCAGAGAGCCGGCCGAAGCCCGCCCCGAAGCTCGATGCCGAAACAGAAACCAAGGCCAAGACTGAGGCCAAACCTGACTCTTCTAAACCTCAGCCAAAGCCCGAGTCCAAGCCCGAACCTAAGAAGCCCGAATCAAAGCCGGCGCCGGAAAATGTTGCCAGCAAGCCCAAGCAGAGCAAGCTGGACGACGATGAAGAGCCTGGCGTTAAACTCCCCAAGCTCAAGGACGTCGACTACTCGAGACCGATCAATGGCAAGGCTTCTGCCTCCAATGCTAATACAGCCGACGATGACGACGAAGAACTAAACGGCATTCACCAGAAGAACCCACCCAAGACCCCTCCAGGAACCCCGGTGGACACTCGACTTCACTGGCACCCCGTGGAGGAGCACTTCCCACTGCCCAAAGAGTCCATCATCAGCCTCCCCACGGGGAAGCCGCTCAAAGTGCCCCGAGTTCAGCACGAATTTGGCGGCGAGTCGCCAGAAGCCAAATCCAGACGAGTCAATAGACAGGAGCGAGTTCAAAAGGAGATTGCGCGAGCATGGGGGGGCTACAAGAAGTTTGCGTGGATGCATGATGAGCTTTCGCCCGTCTCTTCCAAGCATCGTGATCCCTTTTGCGGCTGGGCTGCCACCTTGGTCGATTCCCTGGATACTCTCTGGATCGCAGGTCTCAAGGATGAGTTCGACGAAGCAGCCAAGGCGGTCCAAAAGATTGACTTTACAACTACTCCTCGCAACAACATTCCTGTGTTCGAAACCACGATCCGATATCTCGGTGGCCTGCTCGGCGCCTTTGATGTTAGTGGTGGCCATGATGGTGGTTACCCTTGGCTTCTTACCAAGGCCGTTGAGCTTGCTGAGATCCTCATGGGAATATTCGATACACCTAATCGAATGCCGGTTCTGTACTACCAGTGGCAGCCAGACTATGCCTCTCAGCCTCATCGTGCCGGCTCTGTTGGCATTGCGGAACTTGGAACGCTATCCATGGAGTTTACACGCCTAGCTCAGCTAACCAGCGAAATGAAGTACTACGACGCTGTGGATCGCATTACAGACGCCTTGATTGACCTACAATCGAGGGGCACTGCCATTCCTGGCTTGTTCCCTGAGAATCTCGATGCCTCTGGTTGCAACCGCACTGCGACGGCTATCCGCGATCAACTCAGCAAGGCGGCTCAGGAGCAAATGAATGATGATGTCTCCAAGGAACCGGCTGGCTATGTTCCTGGCCAAACTGTCGAGTCAAAGCCAGCGGCTGGCGAAAAAAGCACCCAAAAGACGCAAGCTGCTGATGAAGCGAGAGCAAAGGCCTTGGACAAATCTACTGGGAAGCCCGCCGAGAAGCCAAATGGCTTCGTGGTTGGAAAACTTGGCTCAGAGGATCCAAGAGACAAGCAAGTACCCCCTAACCCAGCCGATGCGGGATCAAAGAAATTCGTTGTCGGAAAGATGGGAAGCGAAGAGCCACCAGTTAAACAAATGCCTGCTGCTGAAGCGCCCGGCAAATTTGTCGTTGGCAAGATTGGATCAGAGGACCCGAAAGACGATAAAAAATCCTTCGACGCATCTGGAGCAAAGACATCAGAGGCCGATTATGCTAAGCAGGGCCCTCGTGAAGATGATAAAACAGAGACTCGCCCGTCAGACGCTTCTCTCCGCCGGCGAGATGCTCCACCAAGTGAAAAGCCTGTGGAAAAGGCTAGCCAAGTGCCACCTGTGAAGACGAAGCCTCGAGGAACGCCCCCCTTTTCAGCAGATGGTTCTACATCAAAGTATGATTGTGTTCCGCAAGGCTTAGTATCTGGTGGATATGGATTCGAGCAATATCACATGGGAGGAGGCCAGGATTCGGCATATGAATACTTCCCAAAAGAATATCTTCTTCTCGGTGGACTGGAATCCAAGTACAAGAAGCTGTACGAAGACACTATCGAGGCAACCAATGAGTGGCTCCTCTATAGACCCATGGTAGATGGCGATTGGAACATCCTATTCTCTGCCAAGGTCAGCACAAATGGAAATCCTTCCCAAGACTTGAGCGCTACGTTTGAGGTTACACACCTCACGTGCTTTATTGGTGGCATGTACGGTCTGGGTGGCAAGATCTTTGGCCGAGAGAAGGATCTCGAGATAGCCAAGCAGCTGACTGATGGCTGCGTTTGGGCCTATCAGTCGACTGTCTCTGGCGTCATGCCGGAAGGCTCTCAAGTTTTAGCTTGTCCGACGCTGGAGAAGTGCGAGTTCAACCAGACGCTCTGGTACGAAAAGTTGGACCCGTCAAAGGATTGGAGAGACTCGCAAATGGCTGAGTGGAAAGAAAAGGTAGCAGAGATTGAGAAGAAGCAAGGAAAGAAGACTCAGCAAAAACCCGACGATCCTAGAAATCCTCAGCAAGGCGACGGCAACCCCAGAAAGACTAGCGATAGAGAAAAGGAGACTGCGGGTGATGCTCTGCAGCAGAGTGCAAAGGACTTTGCCGGCGATTCCACTACCACCCCTACTAAACCTCTTCGCAAAAGGGCGGCAGTTCCAGTGCCAAAGGACGGCAAAGCCCCGGCATATGAGGACTTTGACGTTGGCTCGGAGCTCCCGCAGTCACTCAAGGACAAGATTGGCCTCAAGAACGATGATGCTGAGAAAAAGCCAGTGAAGGCGGAGGCTGGTATCCAACGAGACCCCGGCGCGCCCATTGACTCGGTTTTGGAAGCCAACAGGCTGCCTCCTAAGGAGTTTGACGAGCAGCAAGTGATGATGCCTGAAAAGCCGGAGTCGCATGAGGAGTTTGTTAAGTCAAGGATTAAGGACTGGGGCTTTGCTCCTGGCGTTACTCAGATCACATCAAGGCACTATATTCTCCGGTAAGACTTTCTCATACTTTCCTTTTTTTTTCATTTTCTATTGCTAACACTTCGTCACTTATTAGACCCGAAGCTATTGAATCGGTATGGTACATGTACCGCATCACCGGTGACCCCACGTGGATGGAAAAGGGCTGGAAGATGTTCGAGGCCACCATCCGCGCCACCCGTACCGAGATCGCCAACAGTGCCATCGACGATGTCAACAGCGAGGAGCCGGGACTCAAGGACGAAATGGAGAGCTTCTGGCTTGCCGAGACGCTCAAGTACTACTACTTGCTATTCTCGGAGCCGAACGTCATTAGCTTGGACGAGTGGGTGCTCAATACAGAGGCTCACCCTTTCAAGAGGCCGGGGGGTAGCGTTATTGGACACAGTATATAAGATAGAAAGAGAAAGGAACAGTAATGAACGAATGAATGGATAGGTAACTAAACGGAAAAAAAAAAGGAGAAAGCAAAAAAAAGAATTAATTTTTTATTGTTATGTTATTGTTACGGCAGCATTGCGTTATTGTCTCGGGCTACTTTTGTTTTGAGCACGGCATGTTTTCTCCTGTTATTCCTGGGGTTTCATTGCAAGAGCCATGAAATGAAAGCGTATGTGTTTTCTACATAGGTATTGGAATTAGATGCTACGATAGGGCGTTGAGAGAAATATGAATACTTGAGTACTCTTATTGGTATTGTCGAGATGAATATGCTACTATGATGAAAGTAAACTCGGGTTTTTTTTTTTTTTTTTTTTTTTTTTTTTTTTTTTTTTTTTTTTGAGATTCAAAATTTATTTGTCACTCCCTAGGTACTTGCTACACTTGTAAAATCTATCTCAAAAAAAGAAACCAAAGCATAGCCAACCCGTATAATGTATGTACATTTCATCCATGATTGGCATCATTGCATCACGCAAGATTCCGACAATCCCGCTCTTGTTGACTGCGAAATGGACTGAAGTCAACATGATCCTCTCGCACTATACACAAAAACACAATTTTTTCGCATCATCCTGCACAGAAAAGGAAAAATAACAAAGGCATCAACGGTCAATAGATAAGTATGTATAACCCGTATCTCGATTTCCTCTTTCATCCCCGGTTGTATTTCCCCAAACCAAACATACACAAAAAAAAAGAGACATTGCAAAACATAAATCCATGAAATAACATATAACGCATTTGTCGTCGGAAAAAAACTTGGTGCATTATCGTCGTCTATAATTCGCCCACTGACATTTGGCCGGCCTCCCATTCGACCTCATCCATTAAATGATTATCGTCTTCGCTTTCGTTATCTTGATTGCACTAGGCTCGTCGATTGGTGTCCATCATTGCGCAATGGCTGCAGTAGGAAGAGGCAAAGATCGCTTTGTCGTAGGGGCCGGCTCAAGCTGTCGTCTGTTTCGGAAAAAGCAAGGAAGGGTATTGGGAGGTTTTTTTTTCTCATCTTTTTTCAGTTTTTTGTCGTTGTAGTGTCGCATTATGTATTCTTCGTGAACGCCATTGGTAACTCCGATGCTGATGTTG
This sequence comes from Trichoderma hamatum GD12, assembly GCA_000331835.2. Taxonomy (NCBI): domain Eukaryota; kingdom Fungi; phylum Ascomycota; class Sordariomycetes; order Hypocreales; family Hypocreaceae; genus Trichoderma; species Trichoderma hamatum. The sequence continues at coordinate 6,292 of ANCB02000250.1, forward strand.
CCTGTAAACCAACCAACCCCCTAAAGTCGAAGTTGTGCCGCCCGTTTACACGCCCCTGGTTTTGCCCATCACATATACACGTAGTCTTCCCATCTCATATATCATTCCCTTGCCTGTCATCGCCGCATATTTCTCCCCATTAAACCCGCTTCATCACACCATCGAACTCAAGACGCGTATGCTCAAAATCATTACGAGCAGACCGATAGTGACGATGATAAGTAGTGTAAACGAGAACCAACCCATTACCATGGCGCTTGTACCGACACCACTCTTGACAACACCATTTCCAAAGTCTTGGGCGATAACGGATGCTGCGACGGATGCGGTATGCTGCCAGAGGACCGAAACGAGAACGAAGATGGAGGCAATGAAGATGATGGCCAGTGCGATTTGCGAAACGGGGCGAGAGGGGAACGGCTTGACCTCGCGCTCGGATCCTTCGGAATCTTCTTCCTCGTGCCATCCAGGGAAAGTGGCGAGGAGGAGCAGACAAATAAAGGCGAAGATGATGGCGATGATGCTAAGCGCCCAAGTCAGCAAAGTGCACAAGGCAAAGTGCATATGCGCACACAACTATGATAAGAAATACTCACATCAAGTATGGGAACACAATCATATCCTTGAATTGGGCAGCCAGCCAGATGAGATTGAGAGGGTCTTGGTCGACTGAGACTTCCCTGGCCAGGGCCGTCGCATTGTTACTACAAAGCCACGAGCCACCATCCGGGTTGACGCAGATGCCAAAGTAACCAACTCGAGCCTGCAGTTCGGCGTTTCCAGTAAGGCGTTGCATGGCAGTGTAGAAGCTATAATCAACTTGCGCGGTGTCGGGATGAGCTTCGTAGGACTGGTAGTAGATGGAGAGCAGGAAGATGCCGGGAATTAGAGGTGATGAAGATGAGCAACCGGCAAGCAGCAGCGCTGTGAGTGAGCGATTAGCAAAAGCGTATGAACAATGGGATCAGCCATTCGGCGACGTACATAGTAGAATGATTGCGACGACGATCAGAATCATCAGCACGTGGTGGTATCCGAGAAATGGGACGAATCCTGTTGAGACACATTGTCAGTGTTGCCGTGCCGCATTCCAATCGCCCAACGATGCGAAACTCACTCTGCCATCCTCGATGGAATCGGCGCACCGAGATGATCGTGGTACTGGAGCTAGAGCTCGTACCCGACCGTGTCGTCGCCATTGTGACTGTTTTATGCGAGGGAAATGTCCCTCTTTAAAATCTAGACGAGACGAGTGTTGTGATAGTAGACGAAGAGGCGATTGTTGAGGAGATTAAGCGCCGGGAGCGCAAGCTGTTCGAACCGCGCAGGATCCCTGTTGCGCTGCGTACAATGATCTGCCTTCAGTCAAGAGGTTTCTCGTCGCAGTGTCGTGCGTCGATGAATCCCGACACAGATTCGCGCAATAATGTCGCGTGGAGGCAAGGATGGCGGGAACGCACGTTGGAATGAGCGAGCGGTGAGGAGCCCACTCAAACCAAGCAGGTATTAACGGCGCGATTCCGTGTCGCCTTGGTCGTCTTTAAAAATCGTGTATAAAGAATTAGAGAAAATCGGCACGAGCGTGGAATCCCGCTCAGACCCTGGAATGCTTAGAGTGACCAGAATGTCTTGCTTGCGTGGGCATCAGTTGTCATGGACGACGTGCAGGACGAGACTTAGCTCAAAGAAGAAGAGAGGCCCTCTTCCAAAAGAGGAACTGGGAAGAAAAAATTGACAAGAAAGGGGTGCAGCCAACGTAACACGTAACCGGAACGAAAGGCGTCCCTCTTTCTCTCTGGCTTGCGCTTCTCTCAAGCTTTTCTTCAAAATTCAGATGGCTGGGGAAATACCTAGTGGGAAAGTATCTTTAGATCTCGCAGCTTATTGCAGCTCCGGAGCTCGAATTTAGCAGGACGGGCTCGCATTTTGGTTCGTCCAGCCACGCCATTTCTGGTATTGACTTTCGTTGGCCGGGAAACCAGGGTGACGTTAGCACGGTGGGGCCGCGGGGCAAAAAGCTTGGCTGGCACAGAGGCGCGCAGTTTTTCAGGCGCTTTGGCGCTGCGCTGCGCAAAAGCCCAGCAGCTGGACTCGCTAGAGGCTCCTCAGCGCCACTGCGGCCGGGGGCTTAGTGGATATGTCCCGTTTCCCAGCGGGTGCCTTGCAGGGGATCAGTGCGCTAAAGATCGCTGATTGTTTTGCTGCGCGAGGAGGGATGGTGGCGACAAACGGGGCCGACGGGCTCGCGCCTCGGACAGCCAGTTGGAGGCTGGCCACATCTTGATTTGTGCGCGATCGATCGTCAGTGAAGGCATTCAGGCTTAACAGGCGGCAGAGGCGGGTGGGTAAGACACGCATGTTCGTCGCAGCCCTGCAGCCTGAGGATTTCCTTTATAGGAGGCATCTGAGTTATAACTTATCATGTGAAGCTTGAACGTGAGTGCTACAGTACTACATGTACAGGCACTTACACGGTCTCTTACACGCTTTCTCTCCAACCCTCTTCCTTTCCAGCCTTCTTACCAAGGTTAACTATAACACATCAATCAACACTCTTACCTCCGTGTACCGCACCCGACCATCAGCGCTACGACTTGCACCTCGTATCTTGGCGGGTTGCCATGACAATCCATGGCTCTCTCACGGCCAAGTCGAGCTGCGCCGGAGCTAATGCCTAGGGTCGTGTCAGGCATTAATTGGCGCTCCATCCATGGATTGTTGTGAAGAGCGAGGCGCAGCGTTCACTGACCGCTTAGAAACAAGCTGTGTTTATATATAGCAACTCTGTCTTCTCTTACTTGCTCGTTAGTCGGAAGACACGGAGTAAACATTTGGAAAATGCCTGTGCTTTCGTATCAAAAACAGGTAAAGATGCCAAGTGCATGACCCGCAAACAGAGATCTCGAATATCAGTCACCTGCTGTCAACAAAGCCGATTAAAGCGCAGAGTAAACACACGTCCATTACGATTCTATGCTGTCACGACCTGCGAGCCAAGAACCACGATGCCCCTTATGAATGCAGCAATGCTTTGCGCCATCAAGGGCGACTCGTAAGCACTGCGCTTCGTCGCTGTTCTTGGTAGTATTTTGCAGCTTGGCCCCCTGTCTTTGCAGACAATGGCTGCAGCCCGCCGTTAATACGGAGCTGCTGTTCCGCTGCTGTACCTGCAGAATAACTGGTGCTACTGCTAATACCTACCACCGCCATAAGTAAATTAACATCTTGAATTTCACAAATTACATGAGCAATAAAAAGAAAAAGAGAAGAATTAAATTCAATGAATTCATATCGTCCTAAATACCAGCCTAGATAACAACGTGACTTACACAGTGCTTGCTTCACCCACCTAGGTATTAATGGGCGAATACAGCGTGCCTCGGATAACCCTCGGCAGACTCATATCGATAAGCATGGCCAGCTATGCAACGTGCATCGTCATACTTTCCAGCTTCGATGCAGCTTGATATGGCCACGTATAAAAATCATGGCGACCTTGTCTGGAATTCTCAATGGTAGCTCCCTTGATAGCCGGGTCGAGGACTATCTCGAGGATAAGCTTCAGTCCACTGCTGATCTCGACAACCTCGACGAACTACTCACCAATGTCGAATTACAGCGAAACCAGCTCCAATCGCAGCTCGACGATGCTGCAAAAGAGCTGGAAGACGCGAGGCGCATAGGCGATGAACGCCAAGCTGCTCTTCAGGCCCGCATTGCCGAGTTCAACGAACTGCAAGAAAGCATCGACAGGCGTGTCCAAATAGCTGCTGCTTCCGATGCGCCGAGCGAGGCTATTGCGCGACTACAGAAGCCCATGAAACAGCTACAGAGCGTCGAGCTGGCTCAGAAATACTTTTTGCTGCTGCAAGACGCTGAGCGACTACGGAAAGCAGCTCGATCTCATCTTCCAGGCAGCCCCAAAGAGGCTCTCGAACCGTATGCGCAATTGAAAGAGTTGGCGATTCGACTGAGATCCCTGCCCGGAAATGATGACCTTCATCTTGTGGACCACGTTGAGAAGATGACGAAGAATCTCTGGGATGAAATGAAACAAATCATGTCTACTGAGTTGGAGACTGTGCTAAACAAGAAGCACTGGCCCAAGGTCGATCCCCAGTCCGAAATGGATGGAGAATGGATAGCCTGTGTGGAGAAGCTTCTCGATTTGCAGATGCCAGAAGTTATTCACAGCACAGATATCGTGGCCCTCTTGCCGTTTGAGGTCATGGCCAAGATGTTCGTTGCTGAATTTCGCTTCCATTTTATGAGCGATAAACCAACTAGCAGCCCACAATCAGTTGGAACACATTGCTTCCCCTGGCTTCTGACAACTCTGGAGAAGTGGGAGGAATTCTTTCGCGACAATCTGGGCCATCTTCTGGCATCCAAGTTTCATGACACATCCGTGGCTAATAAGACCATCTATGCGGATCCTGCGTGTGCTCTTATCACTGCGATGCTACCCGTCGTTCGAGAGAAGATTGATGTAGTAGCGTCAGAAGCGCATACGAATCCCGGATTTTTGAGTAGCTTTATATCTCAGGTCATGACTCTGGATGAGAATATCCGATCCCGTTTCAGCTATGACGGCGGCGACCCGGAGAATGGCTGGGCAGGGCTGTCAGAGATCATCCTCGAGAAGTACTTTGACGTATGGTTCCAGGCAGAAAGGAGTTTTGCGCTGGAGAGGTTTGAAACCATTTTGGAATCAAGAGACGGGCGCCAGATTGATTACGATTATTCGCTGCCTGGAAAGATGAAACCTACATTTGCGGCTGTTCAGCTCACAGATTTGCTACGGGTGGTAACCACAAAATACGAACGCCTCCGTAAAGTCAAGCAAAAGCTCAGGTTTCTCACGGATATTCAACTGGATATTCTCGATGGGTATCACGACCGCCTGAGAAGCTCATTGGAGGCCTACCAGTCTTTGACTTCTACCCTGGGCCGGACCATTCATGGCGTAACGAAAGAACAGCTCGCTGCCCTGGAAGGGACTGGTGCTTTGGAGGCGTTGTGCAAAGTGATTGGTAGCTCCGATCATATTGCCAACACTTTGGCCGAATGGGGAGATGAAGAGGTGAGTTTGATTAAACCTCGTATGCATATTGAAACAAAGATACTAATTCAGAGTATAGTTCTATGTCATCCTTTGGGATCAGCTGCACAAACGCCAGTCTCGACACGTGAAGCCACAGGGCTCAGCTATTGGTAACGTGGTTGGGAATAGCCAGGACCTCAAGGAACGCACCGTCGCTGCAGTTGATGATGGCGACGAGAACGGTGCCATCTTTGATGAAACCATTGCGGCATATACCAACCGTCGCAAGGCCGGCGAAGAGCTGCTTGTGGGTGCCTTGGTCGACTCCCACTCCAAAGCACTGCGCGCCTATACCCATAATGTTCAATGGACAACAATTGGCGAAAGCGCCGCTCCTGGTAAGCCCTTATACACATCTTTCTGGCCATGAACATGTCAGACTTCTTACTAATATTGATTATATATAAAGACGATTCTTCAGCTCTCTCCATTACACCCGAGCTGGATGAACCCCTGAGCGTGTTGAAGAGGAACTTGGAGTTCCTAGGCAAAGCCCTTTCTGCGGCCTCGTTCCGTCGTGTATGGCGAGATGCGCTCGAAAAGCTTCAAGACTTGCTATGGACCAGTATTCTCACCCGTCAGACATTCACTACGCTTGGAGCAGCCCAATTTGCGCATGACTGCGCATCCATCTTTTCGCTTATAGACCGGTTCATCCCCAACGGCTCGGCGGCACTAGAATCTCTCCGCGAGGGACTTGTCCTGCTCAATTTGCCAGCGACGATAACAACAGAGGGCGAGAGCGAGAGCGCCATCTCTATTACACTTAAGCAAGCTAGTGACCAGGCATTTACCAACAATGACGAGGCACGTGCAGTTCTTGAAGAGCTGCAGCTTGTGGCTTTGACCCCGCTGAATGCAAGGCAAATTCTACAGAGGCGGGTAGAGAATAACGAGAACGTGGGATGGTAGGATGAATGACCCTTTTAACTATTTTTTTGCATACAGAGATAAGAAATAGATTTATGCCATTGTATCTACCGGATGCAAATCAACACATCTTTTAAGATCAATCGATTAATTTCATGTTGAATGTCTGGCTCTCATAACATAGCACTCCATAAACCATGCGACTGTCTAGAATTAACAGGCAATTTCCCAGATTCCGTCTATATCCATCCAGAATTTCTTTTCGCTTCGACCCTTTTTGCCTTCATTTTTTTTTTTGGTTCTGATCCCATCCTAAGCCAATAACGCCAAAATAAGAAAAAGAAAGGTAAGGCTTGTTCTTTCATATACCTCTTTCATTTTCGAATCGCTTCGCTCGCTTTTTGAATTAATGAATCCTTTTAGTTGATAGCTCGCATGGTCATTTCAACCACGGCAAAGGTACCTGCGCTCACAGGCATGGCCCTAGCCAGCGTCGGTCCAATACCCTTCCAGAATCCCCTGAGGCCATGGGCGCGGAATGTAGAAGCAAAGCAAGCCCGCATGGACGGGTACTTCTGCTGGGCGCCAAAGCCGTCGGTCTGCATCTTGCTCTTGACGACATCGAAGGGGTAGCTGGCAAGCCAGAGGACTTCTCCAGCAAGGCCTCCGTACAGGGCGATCTTGTAGGTGGGTATCTCCTTGCGGTCGATGCCGTTGCGCGCAGCGTCGGAGTTCATGAGGTACTCGAAGGTGGTGAACCAGGCACCGTAGGCAAAGGCTTCTCGCCAGACGGTCACGGCCTCACCACGGTACAGGCCGCTCAGGGCACCGTTGTGGGCGCTGATCTTGCGGATGCAGTCCAACGGGCCATTGTAGAGGCGACCCTCGCCGTGGGGCTGGCTCTGTAGGCGGATACGGATGTGCTCGATGGGGCCCGAGAGCGGCGCGTTGGCCACGCCGGCGAAGGCGCCGGCTGCGAAGTACTGCGCATAGCTGAGGTCAGTCGTCTTGTGGCCGCTGCTGGCGTTGCGAGCCTCGAGCCAGCGTCGCGCAGCGTGGAATGCGCCGAACTGCACGGACACGCAGGCGCCGATGCCGATGAGGGGCGTCAGCGTGCCCTTGTAGAAGGCGAGCGCGCCTTCATGCTTGTAGATGGAGGCGGCGGCCTCGAGTGCGCCCGAGTACTGGTTGGAAGTCTGGAGACGGACTTTGACGATATCAAAGGGCTGGCCTGAAAAGGGGAGGTTTTTGTTAGTTGTTGCGATGCAAGCCGCAGGAAAGCGTTGGTCCGGGCCGTCGCCAAAATTGCGCCGAAACCTGAATCCTGCTCTCCTTCAACGAAAGGAGAAGAAAGAGGAAGGTTAAGAGGCGAAATGGAATCGCATACCGATTAAGACTTGCGCAATGCCTCCGACAGCGCCAGAGAACAAATCTTTCGCTGTCTGGAGCCCTCCTCCTTGTTGCTGTTCAAGTTCTACAGCCGCCATTTTTTTCTTTTTATTAATTTTTAATTGGCCCCGCGGCCGATAACGGATAGAAGTGGCGGGGGGGATAGAGAGATTCGTCGTGTCGAATTCGAGCGAAGAGGATATCCAAGAATCAAAAGAAGAGAATATAGATGTTAATTGAAGAGGAGATTAAGGGAAGAAAAATAACAACAACAAAAGATAGTGCCGGCAGAGAGGAGAGATTGAGGAAGAGAAGAGAGCCCGAGATTTGGCGAGAGAGGCGCCGATGGCCCGATGTCGTTATCAAGTGGGGCTATTAGACGTATTGCTGCTAGTATGAAATCCCCCACGAATTGGGTGGATATGGATGGAGAAGTATTGGAGTAGGTATTGTATTGTAAAAGGAAGCCAAAAGCCCACTTTAAAATTATATTGTATATTGCTAGATAAAGATTGAGCAAATGTGTTTATCTATTGGCATCAAACGTCCCTCGAGGGCCAGAGTTTTGCCTTGATTCGCTGAGCAGATACTACTAGTACTGTTGTTGGTAGGTACGTACCTAGCAGTAGGTGTTTCTAGCAGGTAATAGCACGATCGGCCTAGTCTAGCTAAACAAAATCCAATCTCAGCCTCTACCCAACATCAACGACCATCCTCTAATGCCAATCTCCCCATGAAATCCCTTTAGTGATACATGCATGCTCTCTTGATATTCTTCCGCCCTTCTCTCTCGTCCCTAGAGTCCCCATCCTTGATGCGCAACTTGACGTTGTCCAGCGAGCTGATTTGCAGCCATGTTTCGAGCGACCAGCATATTCTCATTCCACAACTCGCATCCACAGCTCTTCCACCGTTTCCCGCAGGTATAACAGAATTGTGCTCCGCATTTGCAATCTAACGAGGTGTTAGCAACAAACTCGAAGAGAAGATGAAAAGAAAATGGGATGAGAGAGAAGAGAGAGGCAGCGGGAAAGAATGCAACTTACATATATGATTGCATCCATGCGACAGCTCCACCATTCTCCGGCATTTAAAGCATCTCTTCCAGCCATTATCTCCTGCAATGCGAAGAATATTGGCCGTTTCTGTGTCTTTGGGACAGTCATCCGTATGAGATGCGCCCTTACAGATGGTGCAAGTCTTGCTCCGACATTTTATACACGTCGCCACCTCATCTTTAATAAACTGCGTTGGGATAAATGTCGAGCAATTGGGCACGTGGCAATATAATCTATCCGATGAGCCGTACTCAAGCTCCTTGGCACGATATTTTCCGAGTATGTCCGCAGGGATGAAGATTTGGTTTACACCGTCCAGTGGTATCGGCTTTCCACAGCATCGGGGGGGAAATATAGACTCGTCGTTTAGAGCTTTACTAATATAATTCGACAGGCATCCGCGACAGTAATCGTGAGAACAATGGCATCGCAGCGTGTCAACGAATGGAAAGTCTTCATTGCAAACGATGCAGCGGCGTCTTATGCCCGCCTTGGTCATCATTCTATTAGCTCGTTCACCCATTCTGGATGATTCCGCAACAGGCGAAGGCTCGCCCTCATCATGAAATAGAAATATGAGTTTGTTGACCATCTCATCAGAAATGTTATCTTTCAAGGAACTTGTATGTGGTGGCTGTCTCTGTGGAAAGAGATTGTCTCCAGCAGTGTCATTATCATCAAAGCCATGGAGCGCAAGCATCCGATCGCGTGTCGCTTGTTCTTCCTCGTTGACGAACTGTCTTATGATGTCCGCATCGCTCACAACGGCACGAGCTAGGCTGCGGCTCATTTCTCGATCGTGGATGAAGGCGTGAAACGACGCGAGCTCGGCGTTGAAAAGCTCAAGCGCCAGTTCAAAGTCAGGGGCCTTGCCTTCCTGGTACTTTCCCTTGGCCATGCTTTGGGCATCTTCCAATTGAAGCTGGATGATGAGATCGAGACTTGCCTGGTCCATTTCGTAATCCATGATTGCTGGACGCTGTCGCGATTTGCAACAATTGAACACCAGGGTACCACAGGCCTGGAATGGAAGGCAAGCGATCAAAATCGACAATACCTTGATGGCAAAATGTTGCTACCCAAAATAGAGGGTGGAAAAGGTGCGACCGCTGCCAAGTACACACTGAGCGAGTGATCTGTACCTGGTAAGTTATTAGCACGAGACACTTGTCGCGCTTCTTCTTTGCCACATTCCCCTCTCCTGCGGGAGGCCGACAATTAGGCCCTGTGAGAAGTTAACATGCATGTACTACATACAAAGCCGTACGTATCACTTTACGATGTACCTCTGCTTGCAACCCTGCGTGTGGGCGGGGAACCACAATAAATCCCCGTTTAAGAATTCTTGCGGCAGAATTCTGCATACATCCAGGCCTAATTTACATGGGCGATGCACGATATATTCGACCAGCAGCGGGCAATAGCCTTTACTAACATTCCAGTCATTGGTCTTTGATCCCCAGGCGTCTTTTTATATGGCGTTACAGAGAGACTGATGTGCACGCTTTCTATTCCAGGTCAATCCAGCTATGGAGGATGAGACGGAATACTTTATGATTATAGTTACCAATCGTCTTTGAGACTGCCAAGCAGGAAACAAAAAATAGGGAAGCTTAAAATCGTAAGCACATAGCTATATTAGTATGCGCATTGTTATTATAACTACGTCAATTATCCTCTGCTAGCTACCTATGTTTACTGCCCCTGCTGCCTCTACTGCCTCTACTGCCCCTACCACTACCAAGAATAACTTGTAAATGGCTTATATGTTCATGTTTCTATTTGCGCGTGCATTTTCATTTTGCGGTCCCTATTTTTCTGACTCCCTTGGCTGCATTCTGCAACACATACTCATCTACAGTGGGGCCAGCGTATAGCTCTGCGATGTCGTACATGACGGAATTGAGTCGTATAAGTTGTGAGAAACAACGCGAAAAAGAGTCCGACAACTGTTCCCGCCGAACTCTTCTCTATCAGCACGGATGATTACGTGTGATGGATTGTCATAACAACTCAATCAATCACATTTGGTCACAACAACTCTATCAACAAGCTTCCATCTATAAGAAATATCAGCTTACATAGTAGGATAATGTCCAAAACTCATGGCCCGCATCACAACAGCCGGACCGCCAAGCAACAAAGCTAGTCAATTCTCTCATACGTATCATCCTTTTATCAGACCCCAAACGACGTTTCAACACTGTGCCTTTGAAGAGAATCATCTATAGTTCTCCGCTGTCGGAATTGTGGGTTGGCGGATAGGCGCCTAAAAAATCCCGAGTCACCTACCGCTATATGCAAGGATGAGCACGGCATCCAGATTAGCCATGGCGCAAGCCTGAGTAGCTCCTCGCGTTCAAGCATTGGCGATCGCCATGCCGTGGGCAAAACAGAGCAATGGGTTCAAGGCCCCATAGCTTTCCCGATGGCGATATATATATATCACTTGCTGCAATAGAATAGAGAGAAGTACACTCATCAATTAACTGCTCAACTCAATGTACGAGCTCTGTCGGTTCAGCACACTTCATTAATACAGCGCCCGCTCAATTAAAGGTCTAGAATGTATCCTAAACTGAGGCGCGCAATTCTCGCGTCGTCATGGCTCTTTTCTGCCATTCTCCTAGCTGATGCGGCCTCCGATCGCCCGAATATCGTCTTCATCTTGACAGATGACCAGGACAACCATATGGGAACCCTGGATCACATGCAATCGCTGCAGAAGCATCTGGTCCGTCAAGGCACCACCTTTGAGAGACATTATTGCTCCAGTAAATATCATCACTTATCCTTTTGCTCTATTTATTCAAGAGAATTACAAAGGGGTGAATTTACAGAAAGCTGATATTCGTTTATACTTCTAGCGGCCATTTGCTGTCCCTCCAGGGTCAGCCTGTGGACCGGACAGCTTGCTCACAACACCAACGTAACAAATGTGAATCCTCCTTGGGGTATGTTCTCTTAAACACACAGATATACAGGAGGAGAGTCAATATTCTGACGTGTGCAAATAGGGGGTTACCCCAAGTTCGTCCAGAATGGGTACAATGACCACCATCTTGCCCTCTGGCTACAGCAGTCCGGCTACAACACCTACTACGTGGGGAAGCTCTTCAACGCCCACAATGTCGATAACTACGACTCGCCTCCAGTCAGTGGTTATACTCAATCCAATTTCTTTCTTGACCCATTTACCTACCAATACTACAATGTCAGCACCAGCAAGAACGGGGCGCCTCCAACCAACCCTGTCGGTAAGTATTCTACCGACATCGTGGCTGAGAGCGCCAACGAGTTCCTCGATCACGCTCTGCAAGACGATGAATCTCCTTTCTTCATAACTCTTGCGCCGATTGCGCCTCATTCTGAGGTGAGCGGAGGCCCAGGGGGGGCTTTTGATCCTCCACAAGTTGCAGGGCGGCACGAGGGCCTCTTCCCCGAATACAAGATCCCTCGGACGCCAAACTTCAATCCCGACTCCCCCAGTAGCGTCAACTGGATCTCAAAGCTCCCTAAACTCAACGCCAGCGTTGTTGACTATGACGACGAATACCAGAGGCTGCGTCTCCGGTCGTTGCAGGCGGTAGATGAGATTATTGAATCTGTCGTCACTCGTCTCGACCAGGCCGGCGTGCTCGAAAACACCTTCATCTTCTTCACCTCAGACAACGGCTACCACATTGGCCAGCATCGGCTGCATCCTGGCAAGACGTGTGGCTTCGAGACCGACATCAACGTGCCTCTCGTTATCCGTGGCCCTGGAGTCCCCGCGCAGCGAATCACTCGAGCTCCCTCTTCGCACACGGATCTCGCTCCCACCATATTGAAAATAGCCGGCGTTGACATCCATGACAAGAAATTCGATGGTTCTCCGATTGACATTTATAATGCCGAGGTTGAGTCTCGCTCAGAACATGTCGCCGTTGAGTTTTGGGGATTTGGGCTCGCTGAGAGCATCTTTGGCAGAGAGCATGGCTTGCCTCTTTATGCCAATAATACGTTCAAGGGGCTTCGCATTGAAGCAGAGGATTATGGATATTATTACTCCGTCTGGTGTAGTAACGAAAAGGAGCTCTATGATATGAAGGTTGGCTAGCTGAATACCCAAGTGTCAAGGGATAGCCTTTTGCTAACTTCAAATTTGCACAGGCCGACCCAGGACAGATAAATAACCTCCTCTCGCCGAAGGACGTGCAGGTCAGCACTACTAGCCTCGCTATTAACAGTCAGCAAGAATGGCCTCTTGAGCGAGTGGTCGATCGCCTAGACGCTCTCATGATGGTCCTCAAATCGTGCAAGCAGCAATCTTGTACTCACCCCTGGAAGAGTCTGCACCCGTCGGGCAATGTGAATAATCTCCTCGATGCGCTTTCATCAGACTATGATGACTTTTACAGGGAACAAGTCAAGGTAAGTTTCACCAGATGCGAAGGCGGATACATTGTCGGATCAGAAGGGCCGCAAGATTTCCATGCTTTTGAAGCTGCGGGGGAGGTTAATGACGGTAGTGCCATTTATGATGTACCAGGGCAGCAGGTTTTGGTCAATCCTGACTGGAGCATCTGGGAGTAAAATACAGATGAGAACTACTAATAGACGAAGAATACAACGCACGAGCATATAGGAATGCAAAATTATAACGTGTATATAGTCTCGATTTTAGAAGATATCAAATATCCTGTACGCTATTCACGCTCCGCCTCAAACAACATATGTATTCCAAATCCTCAAGCAGCAAAAGCAACATTAAGGGTTCACATAATTTCCAGGAATCTTATTCAACCCATCTGCCTTGACGGTGTTCAATTTGCTCACATCCACTCCATGCAGCACCCGTGCATTCACACCCGTGTACATGTGTCGAGCTTTGTACAAATTCCGCATGACTTCCGGCAACGCGGCCACCTGCTCTTCGGTAATTGCATTGAAGTTGTTCGTCATGCCGACGCCGCAAATCTTGCAGAACGTCTTGTGCAGCATGCGCGTGTTGAATTCGTATTTTCCGATGTTGGCCTCGTCTCCGGATAGGACAACGGCCGTGGTGAGAGGGTATATCCAGAGGGAGCCAATCTGAGCCATCAAATTAGAATGGATTTGGGCTATTGGATGAAACGATTGGGGGTGGATGTTGTAACTTACACGCTCACAAGCGGTACAGTTGCATTCGATGACCCTTTCGAGAGTCTCGTCAATTGGTTTGCTCGTTGTAGCTACGGTGAGCGCTCCACAATGGCAACTGCCTGTGTACACAAGCTCTCCCTCTTCGGCTTTGGGAAGCTCTCCTTTATGAGCTGGGGGCTGATAGGGTTCTCCTCTGGAGACACCATCATATCTGCAAATTATATCAGGATCTAGGCCTTTAACGAGCAGGGGGGAAGAGGGAATGGCCTTACGGGAGTTTCTTTAAATCCCAGCAGTTGAGCCCTTGAATAGCATGTGCCTATCGAAATCTTGTCAGAACAAACATATTTCGCACCAATCATCGTGGAAGGGAATGTATAGCTTACGTTTATATAGGTTGCCTTCAGACCATGCTGTGGGTCTGCCTCCTCATCCTTCCACCAGGATCCCGCGACAGCAGTAGCACACTTGGGGCAAAACTATCATTCCCCGAGGAATTGAGTTAAAAAGATGATTTCAAATGTGCGTGTGGTTCAATGGTCTCCTCTTACCAAATGCTTCAGCTTCTTTTCGCCAAATGTATAAGCAGTCAGCTGCTCTAAGCTGCCCTTGACGATATTCACGTTGCTAATCCCTGGCATGAGCCAAAGATAGCCCTTTCTGACGCAGATGCTGCATTCGCAGTTGTATGCTTCCTTGATTTCGGGCACCTTAACCTCGAATACAATATCACCACAATGGCAGTTTCCTCTGTAAGTGATGGTCTCGGCTTCAGCCATGTTGACTTTCGGGGTTTATATCGACGCAGTATACTGTTAGGTGCACTTGATTGAAGCGGGGAGAATAAATATAAAAGAAGAAGTAAATAATGCCTCTTGTTCCGAGTTGTTAATGTAATGGGGCGAAAAAAATAATAACTTGTCGTATAAAATCCTGTATCTTTTATATAAGCGATGTTCCGAGGTATACGTATTTTACTAGGTACCTAGGTAGTCATCATCGGATGAATAGGTACGTTTGTAGAATGCTACACAGCTTCAACCCGAGGAATGTCGCAGCTGCTCAATGCTTACAACTCACAGCTATTTTAGTAGCAGCACGCGAACCCCACTTGACATCGGTCATGATCCTTAGTTTATCGTTGAGAATGGAGCCTAGCTGCGCTGAATAATGGCGTTACATTCGTCCACCAATCTTCGAGTCGCCCAAGCGCAAATTGTACTCGATGAAGCTCATAGCTCATAAATCAGAAACAGCTTGCCTACCGAGGTAGGCTATGATGGTTATGCTGGTTGCCTACGAGCGCTTTAGGATAACCCCTCACAAGGGTTACGCAACTGCATAGGTTGAGCCCTCAACAGTTGTGAGCGACAAGGGACGGCTGAACTAGGAGTTGGAGTTGTCTCGCATTTCATTAATACAACTCACTAAAATGATCAGCCAAATAGCTCAACAACTTCCCATCAATTTACTTGTGCATCTCCACTCGGGTCTTCATGGATCATTGAGTAAAATCATTATCATCATTAAGGTCTGCTGCGCCCTCTAAGTGCTCAGGCTTTACGTTGGTGCTCTTGGTCTAGTACCTCCGTGCTCCGTTGTCTGCATTTTTTGCGTCTGTCTGTGCTTGTGCGTTTAGCTGAATGGCTTCTTTCAGCTTCGCAATTACTTCAGGTTGGTTGCTGAACGCTGTCTGGAGTATGTTGTCGAGATCAGCCTCTACCTTCGCTATAGGCTTCACGCCTACTTTTCTGCTCTGAGAATCGTTAATGAGAGATCCCCATCGTTTTGTGAATGCGTAAATAGACTGGCGTAGAAGCTCGTCTAGCTGCTCGCTCATGTCTTCTACTGTTAGTGTCTTGGCTGTAACTGAAGGTGCCCCTCGAGACCAGAGATTGCCGCTGATGACACTTCCGAAAAATCCCACCCAGTTTTGGGGGCTCAGTGTATCCCAGATCTGCCCAAAATGCTGCATAGCTGGTTGGCTTCGTATGTCACCAATCTCAAGTGATACCAGCTCATTCTTAATAATGAGTAAATTCTTCACCATGAAGAGATCTGGGTCGGTTTCAGATTTAAGTGATTTGATCCTAGCTTCTGCTCGTTGAAGAATCTGAATTGTTTCTCGCACAATTTTAAACACCACGGGGCTGTTCTTAGCCTGTGTAAGATCATGTTAGTGTATTGGCCAGATAAAGAATGGCCAGATAAAGAATGGCCAGATAAAGAATGGCCAGATAAAGAATGGCTGGAAGAATGAAAGATACAAGAGAATGGAGTGGATAGAATGCACTGAAGCAACACAAAGACTTACAGATCGTTCTTTAGGCATTGCCCGGTCAAACATGGCAAGAAGCTCAATCGCTCGTTTCACCAAGGGATACGCATTTGACGAAGCCACTCCATCCACAACAGGACTAATCTTCAAGGAACCATCTTGAGTTGGAGCTTTGGTAATCGATTTCACGATTTCTGCTTCAAACAAATTGTCTGTAAATGGCCACAAGTGGTCTGCCAGCAGTCGTGCGGCATATTCCCTGTACTTTCTGAAAGACAGAGATTCTTCTTCATCCAAGTCTGCCACGGCATATTCGTTAGCTAGCCAGCCAACTATGTTGCACGTTTCTGTAAGTTGAGCGTTCTGAAAGACGGCTTGTAAATTCGTCGCCAGTGGTACGATGTTGCCAGGATGAACCATTGTGGTGTTGACCAGCTTGACAGCTTGGAATGCTGACTCCGGAAGAGGACTCCATGCGAGTTCGATGTTGAAAATTTTAGTAAAAAGAACGTCTTCGCTATACATTCGCTCGAATAACTGTTTGATAAAATTCCTAGAAGCCGTCTCGACTGATAGACTTTTGACCTCTTTCTGGTATTCCTCTAGATCATGCTGCGCCATCACTTTCAAATCTCGATCGCGAGTAGTGAAATACGTTCGGAAGATGGTATTGACAGCATTGACATATGTCGCAGAGGTTGCCGAGGCTTCTATTGGCTGGCCATACGCATGGTAGGCTGATCGGACTACTCTTCGGATGTTTGGCAATAGAGAATATGAATCTGCAATCATCTCTTCGAATCTTCCGTAAGCCAGAGCGTGGCGAGCAGATTCTGATTTCGTAGCTGCAATTTGACGAGCAATGTCACTGGAAACCTTCTCCAAAGAGCTATTGAAACCATGGTCAAGAAGGTGCAAGGCTTTGGTAAGTAAGGCACTGTATCGTGCTAGATATGAGTCGCGTTCTCGGTAATTCTCCTATTGCTCATCAGTACTGGGCGCATTGATTCTTGAGAACTGGCCAACTTACATGGGTGGTCATAAATTTGATGCAAGAATCAATGTTCTCCACCATCTCACTAAAATCGTGATCCTCTATTAAGCGGCCGGCGCCAGGAGCATTCAGTCGCCTCGTGGCTTTCTCTAGGTAGGCGTAGTAGTAAAGGTCTGTTCCGACCTCATCGGCAAGCTTCTCCAGCCGCCGTTGTTCTGTCAGGAGCTCTTCGCACTGAGCTTGGAAGGTTGAGGTCTGAGCCTCAACGGACAAAAATGATTGCGACAAAGTGGTCAAAAGTTTCAAAGTATCGTTGGCATTGTCAATTAATCCTTCGAGGTGGCGCTCAGTCAACTTCAATTGGTCGCGATATAGCCTAGTTTGATTAGCCCAGCTCGGATGGCGCATGCGCTGTCATCTTACAAATATTCTTGCTGGCTCTCTTCCAACAGTAGGTCGTCCAGAGACTTTGAAGACACTTCTTCCCTCTGGTAATACTGAGAGGTCGCAGACTCTTTGTTGAGAAGCGTCAATGCCTCCCAATTCCTGCTCTTCCTGTCAACCTTCCGCCGTGGCCTGCGTGGGGCATCTTTGAAGAGCTCTGCCCTGACAACATCGTAGAAATCGGAGTATGAGGCAGCTCGTCGGAGCAATGCGGGCTCAGGAGGGTCGTTTGTATGCTCTGCCTCTTCTAGGACATCTTCAAGGATCTCGGCAATGTTGCTGGCCTCCTATAACATGGTAAGCTGCCCGCTGTATCCAAAGCAATGGATGATGGTAACACGCACATTAGGCTGCTGCAGCAGCGATTCCTTGCGCTGGTGCCCGCGAGGCCTGCCATTGGAGGTCTCGGTTCTGTTGTTGCTGTTGTTGCTAAGCTCCGGCACGAAGCTGTACCAGCCGTCCTCGTACATGGTGGCCCAGAGCTCGAAGCAGGAGGCTGCGAGTTACTTGAAGCACGGCTAACTTAAAAGCCACGCGTGTGGCATTGGCAAGGTCCAGGCGGGGCGACTTGCTCCGGGCGCCGATAGTGGCACGATAAGGCGTCCAGCCAATTGGCGAGCAGCGAAATGGAGTTGACATCATGGAGCTTCGGCGCGGGAACCCCAGTGCAGGGATATGACAACTCGGCACGCACTAAGCCTTTAGCTGAAGATCGCAGCTTTTGCATGATCTCACATCACTTGCGACCTCTAGGCTGTAGCTGCGAGCATATACGCGGGTCAAATTGGACCAAGAGCGGGGCAACCAGAAGTGTTTCAGTGGGCTCTGGAGCAATCACGGCAGCTATTTGACGAGGAGCTTGACTTACAACCATGAGCACCTCACAGTTTGCTCTTCGACGAGCGTCTCGCATTGGCCTCTCAGCTCGACCACGCCTCGGTGTGAGCCAGCGCCAATGGGTTCGCTACATCAACGACTCTGCGGAGGTGAGGCCCAAGAGACGAGGAGGAAAAGCAGTTGGATTTGCAGCCGTCTTTGCTGTCGCCGCAGCAGGCGCATTCTGGTATCCTAGGCTCCGGGCTCAGATCAGTTCAGCTCCCGAAGAAGAAAAAGAGACTGGATATCAAAAGGCCGAACTGGAGTTTGAGAAGGCCCGCAAACATGGCGTATCAAAGGAAGACAACCGTGAGCTGATTAGCTCTCAGCACTTGCAAGTGAAGAACAGCTGGGAGCACCCTGGAGTATATGCATGGGGCTCCAACGTGGGCAAGGTCATTGACCCCATCTCAAATGAGAAAAACATCAAACTTCCGCGCAGGGTATCCTATTTCGATCATCAGCTTCTCCGTGACCTGAAGCTTACCGAGAAGTTTGGCGCGGCTATTAATGAAAAGGGAGATCTTATTCAATGGGGTTTGGGGTTTAACAAGGCAGACGCAACACCGGTCGTGACCTTGAAGGGCAAGGATCTTGCTAAGATTGAGGTATCGGATGATCGGATTATTGCTTTGTCTCGCGGTGGCTCAGTATATGCAATCCCCGCCTCGCGTGACGACCAAGAAGGTGGCAAAAAGCTAGAACAACAAAAGAGTTCATGGTCTTTGTGGTCCTCGTCTGGCAAAGAGGCCATCAGCTTTCAGAACCTGACTCCGGCAGGCCTTGGATGGGGCGAGCGTGTTGCTGATATCAGCAGCGGCCTTGAGCATTGCCTGATGCTCACATCAAACGGGCGAGTTTTCTCTTCGGCCTCGAGCGCCTCATCTTTCCCATCGAAAGGACAGATGGGTATTCCAGGTCTCAGCTGGGAGACACGCCCTAAAGGGCGTTATGATCAGCCGCATGAGATTGCTTTGCTCAAGGGATTTGATGTTAAGCAGATCGCGACGGGTGATTATCACTCAGTCGTTCTAGACAAGCTTGGCCGGATCTTTACGTTTGGCGACAATACTTTTGGCCAGCTTGGCTTTGAAACCCAGATCGGAAACTCCTTCATCTCTACTCCTACAATCCTGCCCATCCATAAGCTATATGGAGGTAGTGCACCAGTGTCCACTGCCTCCTCAATAGCTGCCGGTGGGGTAAATACTTTCTTCACTTGTGAGGCGGACATGCCTAGTACTCCTAGCAACGAGACTGGCACTCTAGCACCTTCTAAGAGATTGCCTCAAAGCACATATGACCTCTGGGCCGCAGGGCAGGGTACTTGTGGCTCACTGGGTACCGGAAGGTGGACTCACGTTTCTCTGGGACCAACCAAGGTCAAGTCCCTTTCAGGGCTCTCCGAGTTTGACGAGAAGAAGAACCAGCTGATGCCCATCAAGATCAAGGCTCTAAGCATTGGCACAACTCACTGCTCTGCGGTTATGGACAATGTGACACAGACATCTGTCTCGAACCGTTCTTCCGAGAACGAGACATACTGGGGCTCTGATGTGGTCTTCTGGGGAGGCAATGAACATTATCAACTAGGAACAGGCAAGCGGAACAATTTGAATGCGCCAACTTATATTGGGCCGTTGGACGGAGGTGAAGGAGACGCCGCACATGGACGGCAAGGCGAGGTGCACAGACTATGCCTGACGCCCAGGCAAACCGCCCGACTTGGAGAAGGCGGTAAGGGCCGCAAGGCGACGCTGGAACAAAAGGTTGAATGTGGCAAGTTTGTCACAGGTGTCTATTCTGCTGTATAACGGAAATCAATACGCCTGGGGAGGACGAGGAGTTATGGGGTGATGGGAAAAGGCTGCGAAAGCCAGCCATGAGCAATAATAGGCTAGGATTCAGCTGGTGCGAGATGCTGGCTGCATCTGCTCGCATCCAGCATCGCTAGGTATGCTGAGTTGGTGTGTCACATGTCTAACATCGCCGCACGGGCTCTTATGATGGTGTGGATGGTAGCTTGGACTGATGGGCTAAAAAAAAGCGGCGATGCAAAGACAGACGGGAAAAAAGAGAGGGAACAAAGGGAGGGGGAAAAAGGAAAAAAGGAAAATCACTCCTGGCTCTGCTGTACCACCCCAAAATATGCATGTACGATATTGAGATCTTGGTATGTAGTGATTCTTATACAACCACGCATAAAGCATCCGTGCCATGGTTCAGCTGACTGGCAAATGAGAAGCCTGGGGGCAAAGGGCCCAGACACTGATGACGCGCTGCAGCGCACAAAGCGAATCAGACGACCTGGAGCAAAAGCAACGGATCATACGGAGTTGCTGCTGGGCTTCCTAGCGGCGGATGCGCATGCAGGTACTACTCAGCGAGTCTGGTGTGATGAGATTTGGTTGATGAAATGCCATTTGATGCGACGAGCTGCGACTCCACCGGCTGCGCGCTGGCGGGACGCACTATTGGCGGCACCGCGCGCTGCATGCACGGAGTGCTGCATGCAATATAGCGAATCTCCATAAGTCCAGCAGGGGGGAGGCATCAACGAAGGTGCTGAAGGATGCATGGCGTGCCCATTACGGGTGTCTTATCCTCGGGTATTAAACGCTACCACGCTGCAAATGATAAAAAACCGTGTGCATCATCGCTTAAGAGCAAATGCAAATCCTGCAGCGGCCCTTCTGTTTCACTCGTATAAAACGTGCGTGCGCATATCGACTGCTGAAGCTTCATTCTCTAGTCTAGTAGCTCTTCGTATACCCTGGGCCTCCCCCTCCGCTGTCAGCATCTTGCTTCATCTCATCTCATATCAGACTCCACGCACGCGCCGCTAGGGCCAAGTACTAAGAACCTCACCGTTGCGCCTAGCTCTAGCTTGTCCGCAGTACTCGGTACCAGACCCTCCGAGGACTCGGATAGACTGCCGCTTCCTTTCTTCTCCTCCGCTGCTTTTTTCTCCTCTTCCTCTTCATCCTCGCGTCTTCTTTCTTTCCAAACTTGCCGAGAGAACTTTTTTCTTCTCCTCTTCTTCTTCTTCTTCATTTACCTCCTTCTTCTTTAATTTCGCACACTCCTTCGCAAAACTTTAATTTTTTCTCTTCTTCTTAATCCAGAAATCTAGCTATACATATATTTTTTTTTTTCGAGACACAACCACAGCCAACTCTCCATCCATTGAACACCGCGGCGACGGCGACGGCGACGGCAAAAGTAGCAGCGATAGCCCACCTCCTCACTCTCCTAGCTAGGGCTGTCAAACGAACAGCCTCCAAAGCGACCAAGATTTCTCCTCTCAGCGCCATGGATAAGATCCCCAAGTTTCGCCGGAAGCCCAAACCTCCGGTCATCGAGACGTCCATCGATCGCAGGGCCAGCATCGCCACCGAAAATATGGCCGCCACCGAGTCGCCAAGAACCCATCACAAGATGTCCGCATTCAAGAGCCTGCGACTGCGCGGCCCGTCGAAGCGCGCGAGAGACAGTCCTCCGTCCGAACTCACTCCAACGACACCGTCAGCCATAGTGGTGGCCCAAGATGGTATCCAGTCGCCGCCAAGGCTCGCGCGGCCAGCGTCTCAGCCAGCGCAACACAAACCACCGCCTGTGCAGGATCGCCGGAGGAGCGTCAACCAGCTGCCACCCGCGTTGCCGGTATTTTTGTCGCTATCGCAGCAAGGTGCGTCATATCTGCATGCCGAATGCATATGCACGTCATATTCACTGGCGCTGCAAGTACTTACTCGAACGCCCCGCTAACAAAACGCGCGCTACCTCAGATATCGACATCAAGTTCCAGGAACTAACCTGGGCCGAGCGAGTCCGGGTTTCGCAAGGCATGCGAGACGACAGCCAAGGAGACTCACGATGGGCGCTTTACAGACACATAGACACGCACGAAAAGATGGACCGATACGTTAATATCAAACCCTGGGCGTACAATCGTGTCAAGCTTCGTGTCCCGGAAGGCGAGGTCGACTACGTCAATGCCTCTGCCATTACTCTTACGTCTCCGTCCGACCCAAGCAAACCGCCATTGCGTTACATCGCCATGCAGGGCCCTACCATTTCCTCAATCGATTATGTTTGGCGCATGATTGCAGAGCAGATCCCCTCTCATGCAGTCATCGTTCAGCTGACGAATATGGTCGAGCTTGACGTAGTCAAGTGCGACCAGTATTTTCCCATGGGAGAAGAGTTGCCCATGGGTGGACGAGATACCGTCTGGGACATCAACGATTACGACGCATGGGGCGACAACTGGAGAGCAGAACTTACTTTTGTGTCTGTGGAGCAGCTTGCCAGGGGTGCCATTGAGAGGCGCAAGTTGCTCTTCCACGTCCAAGGTGAAAAAGAACCACGCGTCGTCTGGCACTTCCTCTATAAGCGCTGGCCTGATTTTGGCGTCCCGACTGCAGAAGACTTGGATGGCTTTCTGGAACTGATGAAGCTGTCCCGGCAACACAGCTCACCGTCCACACCTCGTATCATCCACTGCAGCGCCGGGGTCGGCCGTACAGGTACTTTCATCAGCCTCGAGCATTTGATGAGGGAGCTCGATTCTGGCGTTCTGGCAAGATATGATCTGCCCTCAGAACGGTCCGATCTTGTCTACAATGTGGTTGATATCCTTCGCCAGCAGCGCCGCGGCATGGTCCAAGGCGAACTTCAATATCGCTTCATCTACCAAGTTATGCGTAAGCTCTGGCAAGAAAAATACGGCTTTGTGGACCAGGAAACCGGCAGCCGTGAACCAGCAGCTAAGAGGCTCGAGGTTGCGAGTCCATTTGTGGGCAACGGCCGGCCTGGGACAAACTAGCGATTCGACCGCGGCAGATCGGCTTCAGACTTCACAGCGGCGATTCTGAAAAGCGAGAGCTCAGCGCCAGCGTAGCAATGATCTGGTGCCACTCTCCTAAGTATTGTGTTATGAGCTGTTTGTCTATACTTCTCTATTTCCGATTTTCTTACTTCAGTATTATTACACTGGAATACTTTGTCCGGCGTGACCTAAAAACGATTTTTTTAATGTCAACTTCTTCTTTTTCTACCTTTTTGAGATCATCAGCGCTTGCCGATGTTTATTTCTTTGGGGACCTTTTTCCCCTCCTTTATTATTATCTGGTAGCTTTGTCTACCAGTCATCCTTCTCTTTCCTGAGTGGGCTTTTTTCTCCTTCTACATCAGGATCATTTGCATTATGGGAAATTCCCTATCACGAACTCTTATAGAAGGATCGCAGACGGACGTATCGCGAGGGGGTATGAAACAACATGGAACCCCGACACTAGCATTGATTGACTGAAGGGTGGTGAACGAACAATACACCCTATCCTATTCTTTTCCTATTTCTTCCTTCTTTTCTATTTTTCATATCAAAGCGATGAAATGGTATTATTACATGGAGCGCATTAGGGATTATATGTACATAAAAACAGCGATCAAAAATTTGAATTAAACTGCATGAGTAGAGCAGAGAAAGAAGAACAGACTGATATATCAAACTCCATACTTTGTGATTTTCTCATTCATCTGGTATATATAGTATATATAGTATATATTCTCGTTAAACATAATCTTGTTTTTTTATTCAACAGCGCAATATAGAGAAACAATTTTGACCTCCACCAGGTATTATATTTTTATGAACCCTTCGTGTGCAGCACACTTACTACCTGAGTATTATATCTGTATTAAGACAAAAGAAAACAATGACAAAAGAGATAAACTGAAAACACAAAAGATTCCGAATAGATTAGGAAAAATGAGCCGTCATAAGGCAATAAAGTCATGTCTAGTTCAGCAACATCGTAGCGAGAGATGCCACACAACATGTACTCATCCAGGCTTTTAGGGAGCCACCGTGACAAAGACAGTCTCGGTCTCCTTTTCCTTCTGCGTCACCGTAACGGTGAAGAAGACGGACACGGTGGGAGTCCCATTGACGACCTCTGTAGTGCGAGGACTGGCATCGCTGGTGGGGACGGCTTGAGCCGTCGGAGCAGAGCCGTCGGGAATGGGGATGAGGATGAGGCTTGTTGGGTTGGGCAAGAGGATATTTGTGGGGGAGGGGGCTGAAGGGGGGGTTATAACATCGGGAACGGGAATGGGAATGGGAGGGGTGGCGATGACGGTTTGCAAGGTGGTCGGTGAAGGTGCGGGTTCAGGAGTAGGCTGAGGCACGTTTGCCGCAGGAGGGGAGTCTACCACCGGAGGAGGGGAGTTTACCACCGGAGGAGGGGAGGGAGCTGCTGCTGCAGTTGAAGATGAAGGCGCGGCTGGAACTGAGGTTGAGGGAGGTAAAGGCGGCAGATCGCTGACGATTATGACGGTAGTCATAGTCACAGGCAGAGGGTTGGCCGGAGCACTCGTTTCAGGGGCAGCCGACGACGTAACCGGTACCGAAGCTGGTGTTGAAGAAGTCGATACCGAGGCAGGCGTTGTGGCCGATGAGCTATCTTTGGGTCCGTCCGTAGTGCCAAGAATGCTTTCCGCATCAGTTGAATCATGGCAGCCAATCAACACACCCGCAACGTTATTCATCGGCAAGGCAAAGCACTTTTGCTGAGAAGGACATTTCGTGAGCGAATATGTACCGCTTGAGCTGCACCTAGCCAACTGGCCGTCAATACAAGCAACTGCGTTGCCGGTACAAGTAGACTGAGGAGTCAAGTCCTTGAATACATTGTTGTACTGCTGAGCCTGGGCCAAGTTGCTCGCAAAGACTTGAGCTGGGACGGTGGAGGTGCCAGTGGGGAAAGAGTTGATTGCGGTGGGAATGGGAACGGCGTCATTGGGTGCTTTGGTAACCTGGACGGTAGTCGTAGACCTTGTTGTAAGGGTTGTGGGGGCTAAAGTTGGGGGCGGAGGCAAAGCCGATGATGATGGAGAGGCTGCGGCAGATGTTGTTGCAGGGCTCGTGGTGGATTGAGGAGACGAGGCTGAGGGAGGAGATGGGATGTCAGACGTTGTCGAGCTGACAGGCTGTGTACTCTCCAATGCTGTAGTAGATACAACAGTAACAGACGACGGCAAGCTGGAAGTCGGCAAGACAGTGGACGATGTAGAAGCTGGTGGTACTATAGCCTTAGTTGAGGCCGTCGAGCTTAGAGGTAGCGTTTCACTAGAAGTAGCAGCAGTAGATGAGACTGATGTTGAACCAACAGTTGCATCGCTGGTCGGCACTTTCGTTGTTGGGACCCCGGTAGCAGACGTTGTAGTGTCAGTAGAGGTGGTTACAGTTCCAGACTCTGTGGCACTCGACGTCAAGTTGCTCACTCCACTGGTGACAGGGGCTGTGTTGGTTGTGGAGGGGGGATGAGTCAAACTTGGAGCGTTGGGTGCTATCTTCGTGTGAGTACTGTGTGTTCTAGAACTGACAGTAGTAGTAGGAGGCTCGGTCTGCGAGGTTGAAGCACTCTGTGTAGTAGAAGAATCGGACGGTACTGTTATACTGCCAGTGTTTGAGCTCAACTGCGTCTGACTTGTCTGATCAGAGCGTGTGGTTGGGGCACCAGTCCCGGAGCCTGAGGTGGTTGTCTGGGTCCCAGGAGCTGTAGTTACAGATCCAGTAGTAGACACGGGTCCAGTAGTAGACACAGGTCCAATAGTAGACACAGGTCCTGTAGTAGACACAGGTCCTGTAGTAGTAGGAGGCTCGGTCTGCGAGGTTGAAGCACTCTGTGTAGCAGAAGAATCGGACGGTGCTGTTACACTCCCAGTGTTTGAGCTCAACTGCGTCTGGCTAGTCTGGCTAGAGCCTAAGGTGGTTGTCTGGTTCCCAGGAGCTGTAGTTGTAGATCCAGTAGTTGACACAGGCCCCGTAGTGGTTGGAGGCTCAGTAGAAGTTGAAGAAGTGGCCTCTGTTGTGGGAGCTTTGGTCGTTGTTGCTGTGACAGGCTCTGATGCACTGCTCGTAGCTGTAGTGGCACTAGTTGGAGAAGAAGCAGTCTTGTCGTTTCTCAATGGCAAAGCTGAAGATGCCGTAGCTCCGGTTGTTGACGTTTGAGGCTGCGTATTTGTTGTAGAAGAGCCTGAAGTGCCGGTTTCAGTAGAGCTGTTACCCGTGGTTGAAACAGCTGCTGGCGACGTTGAGGTATCTGCCGTTGTTGATGAGCGTTCTCCAACAGAATTTGAGGTGCCTGCCACCGTAGTGCTGGCACTTGTAGCTGA
Organism: Trichoderma hamatum GD12; assembly: GCA_000331835.2. Lineage (NCBI taxonomy): Eukaryota > Fungi > Ascomycota > Sordariomycetes > Hypocreales > Hypocreaceae > Trichoderma > Trichoderma hamatum. The sequence goes on from ANCB02000250.1 coordinate 32,610, forward strand.
GGTATCAACTCTTGTGGAAGTGCCAGCAGCATTGTCAGAAGTAGCAGACGTAGCAGAAGCGGCAGAGGTGGCAGAAGTGGCAGAAGTAGCGGAAGTAACAGAAGTAGCAACCGTAGATGAAGTATCAATTGCACTGCTCGACGTAGCTGGAACAGCGGTTGAGGAAGAGGTATTAACAACGCTGCTTGATGTAGCTGGAGGGGCTACTGTTGTAGTGGTAGTATCAACAACGCTGTTAGATGTGCTTGGGGCAGCAACCGCGCTGGAACTTTCCACAGCGCTGTTAGACGTAGCAGCGGGGACAGCAGCCGTACTGGAAGTGTCCACGACACTGCTCGATGTCTGAGGAACAGTGCTAGAGATAATGCTTGATCCTCCTTGGGCAGCACTCGTTGTAGCTACAATTGGGATAACAGATAGTTGTTCCACCGAAGTTGTAGCTGGTTTTTGACTCTGGGGGGTACTGGAAATGAGTGAGTCGGGGATATTGGCTGTCGAGTCTGTCAACGTTTGGAAGACTGGCCGAGGCGCCGAGACCGTGGGTGCCGCAGGCTCGGCAGAAGACCTATCATCATGTTAGATTTCTTTTCTTATCATTGTAACAGCAGAAGAGCATACTCAGGTCCTGGTGGGATTGCAGATGTCCCAGGTATAGATGTTTCGGCTCGCGCTACTTTGGGCCTATTTTTCAAAGAGCGTGTCAGCATCGTAAGGGGCAAAGCCAAAGATGGAGGAGGAAAGATGGGAATCCTTACATTCTGGCGCCCAGGCGTGGCACCGGGCCCGCCTGTGCAAGCCGAGCAGCCAGCAGCACGCTTAGAGCCGTGTTGAATAGCATATCGCAACGCATTATGTGAGTTGTAGTTGTATAGAGAAGATTATCGCACCGCGATATAAGGCAAGGCAAGGCAATGAAAAGCAGGAAATACGGTATTGCAAAGATCGGCAAAGCAAGACTGTGTTTCGCCAAAGGGGATGAATGAATAAATAAATAATTAGTAGCGAATGACGCCCCAAGATCCACGGTAGCAAAGATGCGTGTTCAACACCACAAAGAGATTGCTGTTGTTTGGTGGGTCTCGCGATGGAATTCGGCGAAAGAAAGAAGAACTTGCTGGAACAAGCGGCCGATCCGTAAACAGAAGGAGATGAAAGGGAAGGAAATGTGAATTATTAAGGTGGATTGCTTTGCAGAAACAAAAATGCCCGGTCCAGATTAGCTGTGAATAGCAAAGAAAAAGAGAGTTGTGTGTGTAACTCGGCAAAAAGCAGCGTATAAGTGAAAGGGATTGATCGACAGAAAGGAAAAGAAACGAGAAGAAAGGGAAAAAAAAGAATGAGAAAAAGTCAATGATAGACAAGTGAGTGAGAGAGATAGGAAAAAAAAAAAGGGAAAAAGGAAAAGGAAATTCCAGATCAACCAGAGCACCGGAAACACACAGGAGAGACACGATATGCAACCTTAATATCTTGAGATCAGGAACCAAGAACAGGAACCATTGGGAAAGGATCGTCCTCTGTATTAAGTATCCCCCCCTTCTTCTCGACGAGCTAAGCCCTCTCCATCCATCTCAGGCCCGATACGCGCTTTGCTTCTGCCTCTCGGCATACCAAGCCGTCGCCGCGACCCCCAGGCGAGGGTGCAGGCCATCAGCTCACTCGCCTCTCTTTCTTGCTTCACCGGAAACCTGCAGCCTCCCGTAATAGCTGCTCCATAGCCCTGGCAGGCCATCGTCTGAGAGTGTCCGGCTGCATCCGCGCGGTTGGCCAGCGCAAGGCCCCGAAAAGTTGAGGCTGTACTAAGAAGCCAATTTGCATGGTGCCTGGCTAATCTTATGGTGTTGCGCTGCAGCCGCTGTCTGAGCGGGCGAGGCGTGCTGGCCTATCAGAGTCGCCCCACCGCCGCCACCTGTGGCTACACAACAAGGGCTCCAACAGGCCTAGTTAAGCGCCAGGCGCTTCTTTGATTTGAGCGCATTCACAGCCTGCTTTTCCTTGTTTTATTATGCGGCCAGATCCAGAGGAATGCAGCCTATGGTTTTTAATGCACTAGTTTTTCATTTGCGTTCTTGTTTTGCTCGGATGTTAGTTCCGTGATGGTAACGTGATCGTGGTCAAACTCAAAGCATCGAACGAGCTGAAGCAAGCAATCGCGCTTTGTACATTCCATGTTGCCCATTCACACAGCTTGCCCGCATGCAAACAGTTGGCCAACTCTGAGCTATACCAAGATCCACAGCCATGTCCACAATACCATTATCAACTTAAATAAAACTCTACGATTCTATTTTAAATTTTAAACACAAAACTGTCTTGTACACCGTTCTCTTGTACTTCGTACTACCTACCGTACCCTCGACCAGAATTAGTTCGCCCAATCGGAGGCTCTATCGATCCCTGCACCCTGGACGACGATTTTAAGATGAGACAGAGATAGCCGCCGCCCGTCTCTTGAGGCCCAGCCGGTCTGGTTCTTAGAATAGAAGCATTGGAAATTTCATGGTAGTACCTAGTGGGTTGCCACGCGTATTGACTTGCATCTACGAATGTGTTGATCAGCCCCAAGCCGTTAGCAGTTGGTCACGACTTATGTAGCCAGTAGATGCGAGTAATGATACAGTTTACATATTCTATTCGTCAGATATTTTCGCAAGTCCCAGCAGTACTAATTCATTCCATCCGGACAGTATATACATATCATATAGTCCTTCAAAGCCGATTCCTTCTTAAAAACGCCCTCGCCTCATGCTTCATGTTTCAAAAAATTGTACAGATTCCTTGTCTCTTAAGGCAGTCTAGCCGATGAAAATTGCCCTTCACCTTTCGGCTTCCGTCTCAGCTTCCCTTCTCGTATCTGTCCAGGATAAGCGCACCTGCTCTAATACGCGCGCCAGTGTATCAATGGATTCATCCTCTTGCATTTGAGCGTAAGCTTCCACAGCCTCTTCGTCAGGCCACGACCAATTCAGTCCCGCTGCACCAATGGCTTCACGTAGTGACTCCACCTCTCCTCGTTCGAGCATCGGCTCGGCTAAGAGTCGAAAAGCGCATAGAGTTTCAACAAAGTCAGCATATGGCGGCGGCTCGTCCACCTCTGACAATGCTTGGACAATGCCAGGCTGCCCCCACTCCTTGATTAACCACCTCAGCAGCTTGGCCATTTGCTGAAACTCGCCCAGGTATGCCAAGGAAAGCATGTATTCGTAAGCATGCTCGCTTCGAGCCGGGTCCTTTCGCCACATCATTCCTTCCAGCGGTTCTAGTTTCTTTGCACCCAGCAACTGTCGTGAATCTCTCTCGTATGAGAGAAGCTTATCAAACAGCTCGTTCATTTGAAGTGCAGAAGAGCGTAGGGAACGGAACAAATCCAAGGCTCCTGACTTATCGTCAAATGTATCCCAATGCATAGCATCCTTGTGCCTAGATCTTCCATCGTATAAAGGCCACATGGCGTGGTTTTCTATCGTCAACGAGCCAGACTCTATTTCCGTGGAAAGCTGTCCAAGTTCGCGTTTGGCTATTTTCCGCATGGTCTTGCTGAATTGGGTGAACTGGGGAAGCGTAATCCCAGAGGGTCCATCAAGTTTCTTAATAATATGAAGAGACAGCTTGAGTTGCTGATGAACACCTATCCTCAAGCCGTAATGGTGTTGTGATAAGTGTTTTAGAATTGTGCCCCAGATGAAGTCGGACAGTGGAGTTCGGTCGGTTCCCAGTCGTTGCTCTGCCAGTTCAATAGCTCTAATCATGTACTTCCTCGCTAATTTGCCCTCTTGGCGTATCATCACTTGAATACAGGCTGATATGAGACTTATGGGCACTTTCTTTAGAGCTTGTTCATCCATCTCCTGAGACATTAGACGGTACAAGGCCCCAGTCCCGTCGCTATCATGTAGATATTTTCGCGCCATTTCCATCGATTCCGTGTTGGCCACCAGAATTTGAAGGCAGCTGCCTGTAGGACGAATGCCATCCAGCTGCATCCTTTCATACAGCTGAGATATGCTTGGTGGGCGAATCCGGGCCTTCTCAAATTCGGTGAGATTAGCTTCCTGTGTAGTAGGAAAGTTCAAAGCCCTGTCGCCGGGCAGAGCTCTGGTATTTTCGTCTGCTTCTCTCTGCGTCAACTTTTCAAACATTGCAGTATATTCCGCCAAGCCAAGCTTGAGCCCAGCTTTGGGTGGGTTTTGGAATCTATCCCATGCTTCGTGTGCATTGCGCGTGGCCCTAATAGAGGCTTCCCACATCCCTATCTTTCGGCGCTTTCCTGGCAATATCCGCTGCTGGATTGTCGGTGTCCCATCTGGAGACATACCCTGCAGGATATCAACAGCGTCGTCATAATCATTTTTCGCGAATCCAGCCTCTTGCATCAGCACTCCCGCTCGTACAGACCGACTCCAGTTCTCTTCAGGATCCATTTCTTCGTCCATGCCATCTCCCGGCCGTAGATATGGGGGCCATGTAGACGCGTGCCTAACGGAACTGTGTATCTCAACGTGATTCTTGGGCATGCCTGCTAATACTGTTCTGATGGCTCGAAATCCCTCCGCGTCCACAAGCAGTTGCCGTTTCAACTTGGAGGACACGGCGAGAAGAATCCTTTGTGCTTCCCAGAAGAACGAATTAGGCAATGACTGCTGAATCGTACGTTTGCGGTGGTCCGAACCAAGCAGCTTGAGGCCATGATTAAATACGGAGCATTGAGCTTGATATATCTGTTCTTGCGGCAGAGATGATTCCGATATGGTCTCGATGTACTGGACGGCTAAGTCTGCGAGTTTGATGATGAGCCTAGGGTCAAGCCGAATGCAATGGCGTGCTAGCAATGACATGTTGAGGTTGAAATTCGCCGAACCGAATACCCCTCTAGATGGAATATAAAATTTAGCTTTCGTTTTGTCTAGTCCATTGCTCGCCGCTTCTGGATACCAAGAACCGCAATAGTCAATCAGACGATTGAGGTTATCGAGGCTGGTAAACCTGGATGATGATCTTAGAAGAAAATGGAAAAGAAAGGCCGGCTTGTATGAATCGCGCTCAAGAAACCTTTCACATCGCACATCATCTGTTTTGCCTTCGAGGATATACATATAATAGGCCAAATCCTCATATGAGTGGCCATTCCGCCGCGCGATACTCATTGCTCTCTCCCATTCATATACGGATGGAAGCAAATCAAGAAGATATTTCTGGCTGGGTTCTTGCGCCGCTGTTTTGCGAATTATCATCTGTAGCAAGATGATTGGAGGCCGAACGCTTCGGCTCTCCGCGGCGAGTCTCTTCCAGTACAGAGCATGTTCGTTGGGCTCCAATACTTTCTTTAGGAAGAGACTGGGTGATCTGTTGCGCCAAGCTTCAAGAGTGTCGGAGTCGGGCTCGGCTTTGCGGCGGCGTCGTGGGCGCAGGGGCTTGTTCAATTGAGTGGAAGCGCCCTGAGCTCTGTCAGGATCCTCTGGGTCGGTGGAGGTCTCTCTGGGTCGGTGTCGTCGCTTAGACGGATCTGCTAGGAGCCTGTTTTGAAAAGCGTATTGGGTGTCGGAGTTGTGAAGTGCAGCGGCCCGTGAGACCTGTCGAGACGATTGGGGCTCAAAAACACGATCGTCTTGGTCAAATCTGGAAATCTTGCCAGTCTCGTGTCCTTCGGCGACGGCAGATTGCGATGAAGCGAACGTCCGGCGGCTGCATCTTTGCAGCAGTGGTCGACAGGCCGTCTGTAGAAAATGGCAAAAAAAATTAGACCTCAGAATCCAGCCCATTGAAATGTAAGGCACCCTACCAAAGATGTTTGGAACAGTTGGCACGGCACTCGCCGCCTTTGCTCCAACTTCCGTGTTGCATTTCTGAGCATTCCTCCTCATATCTCCAATATATCCAACATGGCCAGCAAATATCCGTCGAAAAAGCCGTTGTCGCGAGAATTGGGCCGTTGGGGGAGTAGCTCAATATGATCGCGAGTCTTCCCAAAAGTTGAAATTCCGTCTGCATGCAACAATCGGGGCGTGCCCAAAAGTGGGTCCTTGGCTGTTCCGTCTCCCGTACTCCATATTCCAGACTCTGGTCCGATTAAATCCATATCACATCAGAACTTCAAAAAAAGGGATGGAAGCTGTCTCTCCTCGATAGAGTCATTTCATTCGCAGTATTCATTCAAAAATTCCATAATTTCAAATAGTCTGCAACTATATTCGTGGAAAAACAGAAAAACGCCCAATGCTTTTTACAGTATATCACACTTCACAGATCGGAACAGAACTCTTCGTGGCCGGCAAAAAAAGAAATCAAAACCCTTTCCAAGTGTCTACTATGCATCACTGTCTTTCGACTTCTTCTTCTCAGCTTCCTCTTCCACCTTTTCTTTCCTCTTTTGCACTACCTCCCAGTTGTAAACTCTAGCGGTAGCAACCTCCATGGTCTAAATTCGTCGTCAGTAGGCCAACTTCTGACTTATCACTGCATCTACTTACAGTAATCTGTTCTCGGAGGAAGTCCAAGTCTTCTTCGCAGTTTGACAAGCTTGTCTTAGCCGCTGAAAGCTTTGAGGTTAATAATGTTTCGGCCTCATCAATCGGATAAGACAACATAACATTGGCCTATGGCACAGTCAGTTTGGCGAGTTCAATAGTCCTAGTACTCCCATCATACCCCTAGCCAAATGTAAACCTCCTCTGTCGGTGGGATGTTCGCCTTGGCGTATAGAGTGTCGTTGAGCTCAAAGGTTGTTTCAATGGGATCGGCCGCGTCCTAATCTCGAATATGAGCAGCGTTTCATTGTCATAGCGCCGTGTGGAAGCACCTTTCGTAGCTTTAAGAATTGCACCGTATCCAGCGTCTTCTGAATATCCGGAATCTTCTCCTTTAGCCCCGTCATCCGACGTTGCAGGTTCAGCTCCATGAACTGATATTTCCTGCCACGGGCTCATTAGCCCCTTTTCCATGGCAACAATCGAGATTGGCGTAGCTCACGATATCATTTCTTGGAAACTTCGAAGTGTCGGTTCGACATCATCTCGTGTGGAGACGTAATCCTCGACTTTGTCGACAAAGGGAGCGTATGGGATGCCCCTTGGATTCGTCGGGGCATCATCTTTACCACTGCTCTCGACATAATTAGCACGCCCTGTAGCTTAGACTGGCAGTTTGTCCATATGGTCGCGCTTACCTTACGACTGGCTGTTTTTCTGAGCTCGCCATTTTTTCTGCGCGTGCGTCTCTCGGCGCATGCAATTAGAGGATTTTGAGGCGACACTCTGGAAGTTATGCCAGGCCTGACAATTCGCAGGAATAATAGTGGGTAGCTCACCTCGGTGAGGGGCACATGGCGGGGTTCTTTTACAAGGATATGTTTTCGCAGGATAATTGCAGGGTAAACGAACACTTGTCGGCGATGCTCTGTTTTCTATGCCGGAAAATCGCATGTTATGAATAATTACATACGATGAGCTTTATGGATTAGTTGTAACTATATATATGTATATATATATATATTTGCTGTTATATCAGTGTTTTGTCGATATTGGAATGCTATTATGACGTTGTTTTACCGTTGGCGAAGTACTTTTAAGTAGCCGTTGCAAGCGACTACAAAAATTACAGTAACAAGACCATAGGGGGATGTAGAATGAAAGATACAAATCGCAAGAAAGCTTAGATACCATGAATAGAGACATTACAAGCCTTGATTTTATATACTTTTGTAAATCTATTTGAAGGGCCCAGCAAAGACTAGGTATATGATAACTACCTACCTATAGAGTGTCTAGCTAACTCTTGCTCTGACACTCACCTTCAACATCTATAGTGCTCGCTAAGGGAATATTTGTATTCATATCTTCGTGAGAAGAGAAATCGTAAGCTAAGAATGAAAATTTATCCTTCATTTCCGAAGAAAAGAGCGAAATAACATGAGCGCATATATCTCCTTTACCCACTGCAATCTATACTATTTTGCATCAGCAACATGCCCTTTGACACAAACGCCAGCAGCCTAATTCTGTGGTTGTATTTGTGCAGTTGACATGAAAAAGTTCCCAGGCCAGCCCTAAACTCCAGATACTCAAATTTTAGTCTGTACGTTTCTTGTGTTCCTGGCTATCAGCTGCATCGGCTCCATTGGCCGCTGGAGCTGACGGCGTCTCGGTATCCAATGCATGGTCATCGTCCCAGTTATCCTCTGCATTCTCATCCCAATTGTCGACTTCCTCTTCAAGAGTCCTGCTCCGGGTCGAGGCGCTCATGATTCCTGATTCTTGGCCTTCCCCGAGCTCTACGTCTTCGGTATCTTCGCCCGGGACAGCATCATAATGCTTGCGCTGTCTTTTGCGCTCAAGCATTCGCTTGTGATACCATGCACAGATCCCAGCTGCAAGTAAACTGCCGATAACGTTTGCTACGATGTCATAGAGGTCGAAATCTCGATCGTTGGGGAGGAAGCTTTGCACGAATTCCGATCCGATGCCTAGGATGACGGTGCAGACGAGGAGAGTCATATTCAAGGTTCGCCGGCGGCTGGTATCAACGATCCAGTAGAAAACGATCGTAAGAAGGAAGAATGTTACGAAATGGAGGACTTTGTCGTTGACATAGCCGCCGAGCTGCAGAGTAGAGAGACCGGCATAGCCAGCCAGCAGCAGCAAAAGCAGGAAAACACCTTGAAACAAATATTAGCATCGCCCAGCCTAGCGCGCATGCATACTACTCAGGAACTAGCCCTCATGCAAGAGAATAAAGCTGTGATGATGCTGTGCGGCCTGAGCCAATGACGTACACACCTGCAAAAGGTAGTCTTATCCGCATGGCTAGAATGGGCGAGTCGAGCAGGCAGCTCCTAAGATGGTAAAGGTCTGGACGGTATGACGGCCTGGAGAGCAGCAAAGCTCCCTAGACCATAGGACTGGATATAGCTTGAGGCTGAAGAGTTTGCATGCAATTGGCGTGGGGAGGTGTTGAATGCTTTGGCCTGGAAGAGCTGCGGCCACAGGTGGCGCAGGGCACCTAGATACGTAATACCTACCTACCTGCTACCAGCTCAGAGAGTGAGAGGTGCTTACTATGAAGAGCGATTTGGCACGTTTCACCTTTCATTCACGACCAACGTCTCTGTTGTCCACCGACGTAGAATGTTGTGCGCATTGTTCAAACTGTCAATAGCTGCATCTATAGAGTAGCGATTCATTATAATATTATACTTATATCTATGAATAGGCACTGATGCGCTGGGCAATGAAGATGCCAGCAGACCTGACGTTCATCACGTGAGACGCTACGTTGAGTGCAGCAGCAGAAAAAAGTCGCTGAGTGCAGCGAGGTATGTACCTTGTAAATGCTAATGCCTCTATCCGTAATCCGTACATGTACCACAGTGCAGGTCCATGCCTCCAATGACCAGCGCGGCCAGCGAGAAACCTGCAGAACGCCCGTCAAAGCACGCCTTATCGATATTTCCATGCAGAATCTCCTCTTGCATTGCCCTGCTCCAGCACTCCGGTAGACGCGCCCCATAGCCTGCCTGGTGCTGGTACCACCGGCCCAGCTGCCGCCGACAGTGACCCAGTGTCCGTGGAAAAGTCTCCGCTTTGGGGAAGGGTTCCCCATACGTACAAGCCTCCCAAATCCTCAACCTCACCTCTCGATCCGCAGACAAACCAGGCGATCGCGATCCATCAAAGCTCGACCAGTTCATCTCGGTTCGTCGCGAAATTCTGGTCTCCATCTATATCGATGTCGCTCTTTTGTCCCATGCCGTCTTAAGTTTCTCATTCGCCTCCGGTCCGGCCACACGCGAGCGCATTTGTTGGCGCATGGCGAAAGGGGCCCTGCTGTCGCTTTCATCGCCCGGGGCCCAAAATGTCACTTCCTAATGGCCAGGCAGCCTGGCCGCCGCCTGGGCTGCATCACTCCGGCAGCAGCAGAAATTTGCAGATTCTTGATGATGGTTTGGCGCGTGTAGCCACCCCAGTCGACAGCTCGCTGGTGTTGATGCCTGAGGCCACCCTTGATATCGAAGACGAAAGACGACGCGCCCATTTCGCAGACTTGTTCCAAAAATCGGAAGAAAAGATTGCTTTGCTCTTTGCCGACGATGGCTCTTATAATTTGAACGCGATCGAGGCTCTCCGACGATACCCCCCAACCCCTACTATTGCCCTGCCCCCAACCACCGACCACGAACCTATTAAAGAACCGCCACTAAAGAAGGCGAAACGTACAATAAACGAAGATGATTATGATGATGACGACGAGGATGAAGATGACGAGGATACTTCGCCCGCCGTACCCAAGCCTCAGAGCGCGGCTGCTGCCTCGAATGCGTTGTTATCGCCGAAATCGGGCAATTCTCCGGTGCTATCGGCCACTTCCCCTGGCAGATTAGCAGAGAAAGCGAGATCTCAGGATGGCTCACAGACAAAAAGCAAGCCTGGAGATGATGACCCGATCAAGCAGCTTGACGACGTGAGGATAGCAACAGAGGCCGCCGCCCGACGGAGCTTCCATACCATTATATATACTTTGGAGAATGACCGAACAGCAATGCTTGAGCAGCAGCAGCTGGAGGACTCTGAGAAGCAGCTACAAGCTGAGATGGAGAATAATAACAATGCAAATGTGACGGGATCACAGGCTGCGAACCAAGGGTCTCTCAGCAGCGCAAATTTGGGAGCGTCGAGTCTTACTCTCAAACATCTCATTGCCAGGATAGACATGAAGAGAGATCAAGTGAAGGCTTCGGATGCTGAGCTGAGACTTCTTATGAACGAAGTTCGAAAGAATCGCAGCAAATGGGCAAGCGAGGACAATGTCAATCAGGAAGAGCTGTACGAAGCTTTAGAAAAGGTCTTGACAGAGCTTAAGGCGCATACAGAGTATTCAACGCCATTTCTCACTCGTGTCAACAAGAGAGATGCCCCCGATTACTATAACTGTATGGACGGATTCCTTTTTACTTTTTTTTCTACAAATGTTTTACTAACGAAATTACAGTTATCAAAAACCCCATGGATCTAGGCACAATGACTAAGAAGTTAAAATCACTCTCGTACAAGTCAAAGACAGAATTTGTGGTTGATCTTAACCTTATTTGGGATAACTGTCTGAAGTATAATCAGGATATGAACCATCCTCTTCGCCGGATGGCCAACGGTATGCGGAAAGAGGCTGAAAAGCTAATTCCTCTAATTCCGGACCTTACCATTCGCTCTCGCGCCGAAGTTGAAGCTGAGGAACGGCGGAAGCAAAACGGGGGCGAGGATGATGGTGGCGAAGATTCTGATGATGAACCTATCATGTCTTCCCGTGGCCGTAAGGCAACAACCAAGGGAGCCAATAAATCAAGGAAAGCTCCTAATGATCCGAAAGAAGATACCCCTGTGGTTGACCAGAAGCCCATCCTACAAGTCAACGGGCTGCTGGGCAAGCTAGGTCGCGAAGGCTCGGAAATAGATGGAAGCAATGGCTTTGCTACACCTCCCATTGCTGGCTCTATTACTCCCGGCGCAGCAAACGGCCCATCCGGAATTACGAGTAACGCTGATGCCATGGATATAGACGGTCCTAGCATCAATGGAATGAGTCTTAACCAAGCGTTCGGCCAGGCTGCTGAACAAGCTTTTGAAGATGAAGAGTATAAAATCTGGAAGCAAAGCACAAAGAAAGATCGAGCTCTGACCGCTAAAGAACGGTTCCTGCTTTTCAAAGATAACAAGCTCAGTACGGACTCACCCGCTCTGCTCAGAAGCAAAGCCGGCATGCGAAGATTTTTGACTCGTCAAAAAGAGGCGGAGCTGACCAACAGCACTGAGTTTGATGATTCCGCGGAAAAAGCTAAAGACGTTCCAAATAAAGCGCCCGAGACGCTGGCTGAGGGTATTGAAGAGGAAAAGGAACAAGTGATCCCCGACTATTACATGCCTTTGAGCAGTATTCCAGATATTCCATCAAAGTTGCAATGGATGGAAGACGGCGAAGGCCAGGTTATCAATCAGCATGAAGACTTTCTTCGACTTGTACCGGCCAACTCTTTTGTTGCACCTCAAAGTAAATTCACGAAGAAGATGGACGAAAATATCCACCAGATACAAGAAACAAGGAAACTGGCAACAAAAATCTCCGTCATCAAACAGATGCAGGTTCAGTCTCAGGTAAGAAAGCTGTCATCCATAATTTAAAAAGTCAACTGCAGCAAGCTCACAATATATAGGTCTATACAAACCAATTTCCCAAGTCGAACTCGGAACCATTCAGAGAACTGGATATTGAGCCGCACTTTATTGCAGACGATGGCCCAATAATGGCGCCAGAGACCTGCCAGAATGCTCTGAAGCGCTCTATTGCAAAAATTCTCTACACCACTGGATTTGAGGAGCTACAACCTTCTGCCGTAGATGCTTTTACGGGGATCGCAGCCGACTACTTCCAAAAGCTGGTCAGGACATTCAATGTCTATCGCGAGGCTGAAAAGAAAACTGTACAGATTGGCGGCGAGACAGTGGTACAACCCCGTTTTACGACAGAGGAAATGATCCTCCACACTCTTGATGAAAACGGACATGATATTGCATCTCTGGAGAGCTATACTAAAGACGAAGTCGACAGGCTGACCACTAAGCTGAGCGCTTTGCACGACAGAATGAAGTCCCATTTGGCAGACCTTCTCCGCCCAGCCCTTGCGGCAGAAGCTGGCGAAGACGGTGCTGGTGCTTTCAATGATGGTAGCGATCAATTCACTAGCGGAGACTTTGCTGAGGATCTTGGAGAAGATTTCTTTGGCTTCCGCGCTCTCGGTTTGGACAAGGAAATGGGTCTCGATTTTGTGTCGGTGCCATTCCACTTGCTGCAGAGCAGAGTGCGTAATCAGTACCAGATGCAATCGCAAGCCTCTGGCGGGTCAAGCAGTGAAATTTTCGAAACTTTGCCTATTTCTGAGCCTGTTACAAAAGAAAATATTCAACATCAAGTCGGGCTTATCAAGAATTTCTTCCTGGCTAAGCTCCACGCCAACGGCGATCAACCACTGGTTGAAGATGAAGATTTGCCAACCAAGCAGCGCAAGCCTCGTCCTCGTCTTGGTGCAAGTGGCAAAATTATTTCCGCTCAGAAGCGTCCACCCAAAGAACAGTTGGCGCTTGCCAAGAAGAAGAAGAAGCTAGAGGCTGCAGCAGCTGAGGCTCGACTCAATGCGTCTCCTGTGAAAGGCGGAGCTGGCAGTGCAACTGCGGTGAAGAAAACACCTACGCCCATGCCGAATGGCGCTGTTCCCAACCCAGCGCTCTTAGCTCTGGCACCAAGCATGGAGCGTACGGACAGTATGCAAAGCCAGGGCGGCATGAGCCAAACTGACAAAGATGACACCACGGGCATGATGAGTCCAGAGAGTATTGCGCAGTAGTAGTAACGAGAAGCATTTGGCTCTAGACTACACATAACTCTGAAGCTCACATCGTCCTATTCTATCAATATTGTACATACACGACGCACATTATACGGCCTGTTGGACGATAAAATCTTTTCGTCAACTATGGTGGCCCCTTTACGTTGATCCATCGATACGGTACACTCCCATCGTGGGATAAAGCACTTCAAGATATTCTCAGCTTGAATTTGTGTTATTAAATGTATATCCAACGCTCTAATGCTTTTCAACTTTCTAATGATCTCAAACTCTTCGCCCCGATATACCCCTATAAGACCTGGGGCAGTAACTGGGAAGTCTTGTTCTTCCTTTCTTCCTTCTTCTTTTAACTATTTTTTTCTATTTTCAATTAAAGTCTCCGTCTCCTATTGAATTGGTCGGTCTTATTCTTTGTGCGGCGTTTGGTACGGATATGACTGGAAAATGCCCTTGATTCTTAATAAAGCGAGAGAGGCTGATATACCTACGGCCAGTATTGCGATCTTTGCAATGGTCTGATGGGAAAGCCATGAAACGAGATCGATAAAAAACACGCGCTACGATTATTCAAAGTTCAGTTTCAATATACAAAAAGGAGGAGCAATATCATTGTTGCTATCACCATAAAAAAAGGATGGAGGTTGAGAAATAGGAGAGAGAGAGAAAAACGACAAGCAGGGGGAAATGTGGACATTTCGATGCAATTCACTTGTGGTGGCAAAGATTGATTGATTAGTTTTGTTTTTTCTTCTTTTCTTCTTATTTATGTCTTTACTTGTGCAGTTCGCAATTCTTCTTATTATTACATTCTCTTTTTTTTCTTCTAAACCTTCGTGTTATCATTAAACTGTCCTTTCCTGGTACGGGGGGTTTTAGAGTATCAAATACTATTATGAGAGAGATTTTGGTTGTTTGATCATTTTTGGCTTTATTTACCTGGATGTTGGTCGCTTAGATGAAGTAAGGCCTTTCTTGGTCAATCGACTTGTTTTGCTTGTTTTTACCTTTCTCCCTTCTTTTTTTTTTTGTGGTATGTGTTACGCTCTGATTCTTTGGTCCCAGAGTAGTGGACGAATGTGTCGATGGATGGATTAGTAGTGGAGGAGAGAGTAAAAAGGTGACGGATATGGAGAAAATGGGTGGGGGAATCTTAGGAGATAGGCAAAATACGAAGCCTTTAATGATGTTTGTCTCGAATCTTGCTGCAGGTGAACGGTAAAAGAAACGAGTTTAAGAATTCCACCAACTGACATGCCATACAATGAGCACAAAAGCACTTTGAATCACAAGTACGTAAAATTCACATATTATCATCAGGCACAGATAATCATATGGAGAACAGTCTTTTTCTCTTCTTATTTGCCTACTTGTTGAAGCAGGAATACATGTCAACACCCATTGTCGACGTTGAATATCCTTTGGTACATAAAAATTTGTATGCCCCAGTCAATCCTTTCCAAATTTTGCCCAGTCAAAAGAAAACTCCTCTTCCACTCATTTCCGGTTGAAATGGAAAAATATATAAACATACGCCAGCCCTCATGAATAAATATAGAAAATTTGCAAAGTTGTTGAACCTTTCGCCAATTTTTTTTTTGGTTTTTTATGGCTTCCGTCTCATCTCTTGTTAAATGCTGAGATTGACTTGATTTTTTTGGTTCTCCATTTTAAATTATTTTGGTATCTGTTGCTTATTGGTTTAAATCAAAAATGTTTTTGGTCACCAGCATCTTGCACTTAGATGCCAGCATCCAGGCGCCAGCCCTCAACGGGGAGAGGGAAGGTGCTAGTCCAAGCAGCAATCTCCTTCTGGAGCTCGTTGATCTTGGCAATCTTGCCGCTGGCAACCTCGGCCTTGAAGTCCTTGAGTCTGTTGGCACCCTTGGGCAGAGAAGCCTGAGCCTCAAGGCAGATCTTGATGGCCTGGTCAATGTACAGGACGACGCGCTCGAAGTCCTTCTCTCCGAAACCACGGGAGGTCATGGCAGGGGTACCAATACGGAGACCGCAAGGAGTCAGAGCGCTCTTGTCTCCGGGAATGGCGTTCTTGTTGCAGGCAATGTTGATCTGCTCGAGGACAGCCTCGACACGGGCACCATCCAGGTTGAATTGACGAAGGTCGAGGAGGACCATGTGGCTGTCAGTGCCGTCGGCAACGAGCTTGTGGCCGAGCTCCTTGAACTTGATCTCCAGAGTCTTGGCGTTGGAGACAACCTTCTCCTGGTAGGCCTTGAACTCAGGGGTCTGAGCCTGCTTAAGGGCAACAGCCAAAGCAGTGATGGTGTGGTTGTGAGGACCACCCTGGTGGCCAGGGAAGACGGAGAAGTTGATGGGCTCCTCAAGGTTGTAGAGGGTCTCCTTGCCGGTCTTGGCATCAACAGAGCGGACACCCTTTCGGAAGAAGATCATGGCACCACGGGGACCACGGAGAGACTTGTGGGTGGTGGTGGTGACGATGTCAGCCCACAGGAAGGGAGAAGGAATGGTCTCAGCGGCGATAAGACCAGAGATGTGGGCCATATCGACAACCAGGTAAGCGCCAACGGAGTCAGCAATCTTGCGCATGCGCTCGTAGTCGATCAGACGGCAGTAAGCGGAGGTACCGGCAACAAGGACCTTGGGGCGGTACAGGATAGCGTTCTGCTGGAGCTGGTCGTAGTCGATGATGCCAGTGTCGAGGTTGACACGGTAGGGCATGGTCTCGAAGTAGGTAGAGACAGCGGAAATCCTAACGGAAGACTGTTAGTCAAAGATTCATCGCCGAGCTACGCCATGTAAAGCTTCGTATAGCTTACTTTCGCTGGGGGGTCTGGTAGCCGTGGCTCAAGTGGCCACCGTGGGGCAGGTCGAGACCCATGAGACGGCCGTGGGGAGGCATGATAGCCTGGTAAACCTGCAAGTTGGCAGGGCTGCCGCTGAGGCACTGGACGTTGACACCCCACTTCTCGTGGTCGAGGTGGAAGGCATCGAGAGCACGGCGCTGGCAGAGCAGCTCAATCCGGTCAATGTGCTGGTTGCCACCATAGTAACGAGCACCGGGGTAGCCCTCAGAGTACTTGTTGGACATGGGGGAGCCTAGGGCATCGAAGACGGCACGGGAGGTGATGTTCTCGGAGGCAATGAGAACAATGGACTCGCGCTGACGCTGAACCTCATCTTTCTGCAAGCTTTTTGTTAGCCAATGCTCAAGCTTGAGAGAGCACGATCATGGTGGGGTATCAAAGTGGCGGAGAACGTACCATGATGGTCGCAACCTCGGGGTCAGACTCGAGAAGAGACTTCTCAAGCATCTATAAAGCAACTCGGATTAGCATATTGATTGGGTTTTCACAGCATTGAGCTTCTTGATTGCAAAAGGCGCTGAGTAAACGAACCTCCTTGTGGCCGGCGGACAGAGCGTAGGTAGACATGGTGGATATCGATTGCGGGATGAGAATCGAAATGTGAAGCAGAGGCCAAGAGGGCTAATTGACCAAGGGATTGATTCCTTCAGAGGGAAGATGAAGAAGGAGGAAGAAAAATAAGGTGAAGAAAAAGAAGCTGACAAGAGAGAGAAGAAGAAAAATGAGCCGACTAAAATTTTCCGTGGCGCTTTGTAGATAGCACAAGCAAATGCGGCGAGATCGGATAGCGGGGAGTCAGGCGTGGGGCACCTGTGCGAATCAGCGAGAGCCGTGTCCATCACGGCACTGTTATAGTGCTTGGGAGCTGCTGAGGGGCACGGCGCTCCACTGTAAATTCACCAGCTATTTGGCGTACCTGGCCAAAGCTGCTGTCATTCTCATTTGTCGCGAGTTTTTGGCGCTTTTTTTTCATGCTCTCAGGCTCTCCTACGAGGCAATTAATATCTCACATACCCAAAGAGTCTTAGCGATAACGGCAAAGCCACTGGAAAACCCTGGCATATAGTACTGGATAGGTTTAGTGAAGACGAAGAACAAGTCGGTGTGTACGATGGCACCTTGGGCAGACTTCGCATAAGTGCAAAAACCCCAATTTCCAAAACAAGATGATGAAAATTTTACGGTGTATAAACAGTATAAACACTGTATTATTAAACTCTAGTGCTTTATAAAAGGCTATTACTGCCATATATTATAAGGCTGAAAACCCCTGGTATATAGTACCGGAGTGGTTTAGTGAAGACGCAGTAATACCTGCAAAGTCACACCGAAAATCTTACTTCTTGCCATACTGAGTAGGTAGGTATTTGCTATGCTGTCACGCTGAGTACCCCTATAGTAAGCCGTCTTTGCGTACGAGGTGTGTAGATTCTTGCACTGATGCCGAAGTAGGCGTGTCTCATGAAGCAACAGATAGACTCATGTGCCTCCCTCCCCAAAATTAAAAGCTCGTAATTATATCTCGATACCAGACAGCTTCATCAACGCAGCGAGTTTGCGTCTCAAAAAAGCAAACTAGGTACCCGCTGTGGCTCAGTTCCGCAGCCACACATCGTCATCTGTGGCGCATCCCCCCGTACAATAAGCCCTGTATTAAGTAGATTAACACGATAACACACATAATAACCCGTATTGAGTGTGCCGCGTAATATCAAACTCTTCCCCCAAAAGGGTCACAATGGGCTGGCCATACCGCTTCCTGACCCTTACCAAGGAAGAAGTCCTCCTCCGCCGCCAGACCATCGACTATTATGCCAGCGTAGCCCATTACTCAGCCCTGGCCCCGGCGGTGGTCCTCATCCTCCTCCACCTCATCCAGCGTGCGGCGCGGCCCATACGCCGCCTTGGGGGTTATGATGATGACGATCGTGGCCAGTATGCACATGTCCCTGGAACACCTACTCTCAAGGCTCAGCATAACAGTGCGCTCGGCACACTAGCGGCACGATGGAGGGCCGTGCGGTGGTGGTTTGGAGACGATGTCGTCTTCTTGGGTGTAAGTTGGGGGCAGAGAGATGAGTGGCTGTTGGGGCTTGGGTGGATGGGCTGGTTGCTCATTCTTTGTGTTTTGGGGACTGGAGAAGGTCAGTTCTACTCCTCTATCTTGCTTTATGCAGTCATCTCCATAGCTCTGCATTCTTTCCTCTCTACATCTCATATACCCCACTCATAGAATTTCATTATGAGTCTCATCTCAATCTCACATAACCTATTCTTATCAGCTACATTCAACTCTTCTCCAAGATTCAACCCCATTCAATCTCATTCATCAAGCCAAAACTAACTCAAAAATAGACTACCTCCACTTCACCAAGCGCTTTGGCAGTATCGCAATCTCACAACTACCCATTCAGTATCTCCTCGCCCTCAAAGCTCTCAACCCTTACGCCTACGCTTTCCAGTCCTCTCACGAGCATATTAACCGCTATCATCGCGTCCTTGGCCGTGTCATATACACCCTCATCATCATCCATGTCGTCTTGTACAACATCTTCTTCATCCTGTCTGGCATCTGGTTGAAGCGCTTCTTCGCCCCCGTCGTCTTCTGCGGAGTTTTGGCCATGCTTGGCTTTGACGGTTTGATCGGCACTGCGATACGCCGCGTGAGGAAGTACTCGTATCGTATCTTCTTCATCACTCATCTGGGCGTTGCCTTGCTCGCTCCAGTGCTGCTCTTTTTCCATGCTCACTCTGCTCGCTTATACGCTGCTGAGAGCATCATTGTATTCCTTGTGGATCTCGCGGTTCGAAGAGCAGGCATGACACATACGGCCTCAACATTTGAGACAATCCCAGGAACAAACCTCATCAAAATCTCCGCTCCCATGCCCTCCCAAAAGATTGAACAGTTCCGCTCCCGACCAGGCTCTCATATATACCTCAGTATCCCCCCGGAAGGTAGAACCACAAACTACCCAGCCTCTAAATCGTTCCTCTTCAACCTTCTCTTCAACCCCTTTACGGTTGCTTCCGCCAATGAAGACAGCCAAAGCATTACGCTGGTCGCTAGAAAGCTGTCTGGCCCCATGACGAATATCCTCTCCCAGTTTGCTTCCTCGACTTCGCCCCTCTCCTCCGAAGGCGACAACAAAATCACACTCGCCATAGAAGGACCACACGGTGCTGTAGGCAAGCACTTTCAGCATCTTCTCACATGGGGCGCCTCCCGTATCCTACTTATTGCCGGCGGCGTGGGAGCAACTTTCATCATTCCGTTATATCATGCCCTCCAGCGAGAGCTCCCATTAGCTCACGCCCAGTTCATCTGGGCCATCCGATCGGCTGGCGACGCCACTTGGGCTTCGACTGATAATGGCTTCGAGAAATCTCTACTGGACGATGATAATGTTCACCTCTATCTCACGGAGAATATCAATGTCTTTCATAACGATGACCATAGCCACGACGGATCCTTTGAGCTCAGAAACATGAGCCGCACATCATCGCGCCAACAGCGTTCTGGTGCAAGCAGCCACAATAGCAGGCGTCCCAACATTCAAAAGATTGTAGATGACGTATTCCGCCACAGCGTAGACGAAAAGGTCGCCATCCTAGTCTGCGGCCCAGAAGAAATGAGCAAGGAGGTACGACGGCGGATAGGGCCGTGGGCAAGAAAGGGCCGTGAGATATGGTGGCATAATGAAACCTTTGGATGGTAACGGTGTTGTTCTATTAGAAGTGTGGTTGACGTGTATATAGATATAGACAAATCTATTAAACATAGAGAACAAGCAACGAATATCAAACGATGTAATTGGATAATTATTCAAATGGCACAGAACAGGGACGGGGTTTCGACAGTTTTTATTTCTAGGTATTTTATACCTCTTCACGTATTGGTCGTTAAACCCCCTGTAGGGCCATACCTTGGTCCTGGTGAACAGAACCAAGTCAGTAGATGAAAGTTCTGGCAAATCCAATAAGTTATGCCGAGCCCCAATCTCCAGCAGTGTCTATCTATCTGTTTCGGACGTTATTCTCAAAACTCCACAATGCCATCGTCGTAAGTAAAAAAGCAATTGTGCTAGGCCTCCATGTGGTATCAGAATCTGTAAATTACGCAATCGTCAAGAATCATTCACGCAGCCTCGACTTCCAGACATTTCAAAGAAGGAAGCCGCAGCAAAAGCAAAGAATTATAGAAGGAAAACAAGAAAAGAAAAGAAAGGCCAGAGGCTGCATCACTGCCGGTAACGAGCCAATTGAGCCATGATATTCTGCACCTGGGCCGCCGCATCACCCGTGCCTGCTGGTTGCGGAACAACCGCAGGTTGACCGCCGTATGGGGCGCCATACTGCATCTGAGGATGGGCTCCATGGTGTTGTTGCTGTGGTGGAGGTGGTGCCGCTGCTGCTGCACCTCCGCCGAGAGACCCCAAGATTGCTTGAATATCAACTTGTGGTGCATTAGCGGCTGGTGCTGCAGGCTTAGGGCCATGTGTAAGGCCGCCAGGTATCGCTCCCGGAGCCCCCTGGATGGTTGATAGAAGCCTTCGTAGCGTATTATTGTCAACCTGCCCCATGAGACTCGCGATGTCGGCGGCAGACGGCACAGATGGTGCAGCTTGTGCGGGATGCGGTGGATACGAACCGGGCTGCTGCATGCTAGGATACGCAGTGACATGAGGCTGCGGGGCCTGTGCAGCATACTGCATGGGATATCCACCAGGACCGCCATATGGTTGGCCATAGCCCACGCTGCCAGATGCCTTTGCTCGCAAAATGACTTCTGCTGCTGTACCTGGCTCCAGGTCGACATATTGCTCGAAGCGAACATTGTGTATGCCTCCAGATCGGTCAAACGAATGAACTGGAATTTTGGCCGTGCCCTGAGCGCGAAGATCCAGGTCTACAACTCCGTGCACGCCTTCTGCAGCCTGTCGTTGGATGACTTGGTCCTTTGGAAACCGCGGGTGGAGGTACATGACGTTGGTTCTCAATCCTTTGGCCTTGAAGGCGCCTTCAACCCAAGTGCCGAAATCTGGGCTGACATCTGGCTGCATGACGATTTGCACATCTGGAACATCCGCGCCATACCGACGAGGTAGATCAAGCTCTGGCTCATGTCGCGGTCTACTGTAGGGGCTGGGACTTCTCCTGCGATAAGAGTCCTTTTCGTTTCTGCCATATCCACTAGGTGATCGTGAGCGGCCGCGGCCTCTGCCTGAGTCATAGTATCCTCGATCTCGGCCGCTGTAGCTATCAGTCCTGTCGGCTCTGTCGGCCCTGTCGGTTCTATCATTTCTGTCGTTTCTATCGTTCCTGCCATAGTAGTCATTGCGACGAGGCGATTGATTGCGTGCAGGTCGGTTATCGTCACGATACTTTTCTCCCCTACGACCACCGTCACCACGAGCACCACGAGCTCGCTCAGGGCTACGGTTTCTCTCCTTCTTAGATTTATCTTGAAGGCGAGAGATTTCCAAATCTACAGATTGTCAGCACTGGTGTCAACTTCACGAATATTGAGCGTTGAAAAATGTTTAAAAAGTGACTTACGGATGCGGCGTCCTTTCACTTCCATGCCCTGAAGATTATCCAGAGCACTACGGCCTTCCTCGACTGTGTGATACTGCACAAAGCCATATGCCGACTTGAGGGAAATCTGGGCCAATCTGCCAAATCTGTGGAAAATGTCGAAAACATCACGCTTAGAAACTTTGTCGCTAGAGAGATTCCCTACGGCAAGGAGAAAAAAATCACATTAGCACGCATACACCATGTAATTGGGGGAGCTGGAACATGAGTTTTAAGGCAAAGCCACTAACCGATGAAAATGCGTGAGCCTTCGGGGAATCTATCCCACTTAGCCTCCGACATGTACTGTCGCTCATCGGCCATGAATTGATCCCACTGGCGCTGATATTCGGCATCATGGGCTCGGTCAACAGGAAATCCGGGCGGATTGGAAGCATAGGAATGGTTTATGGATGCAGCACCGGCTGGGGGATTCATGGCTGTGGCAGGAGGGGGTGGAAGAGTCCCTAGAGCTTCAGTTGAGGTTCCAGGGGCACCGGCAATAGCAAAACTAGAGGGCTGTCCCGGCGCGGGTGGCACCCCGGCAGTTCCTGAGACATTGGAATTGGTTCCGGGAGGATGGTGCTGAGAAGCATACGATTGGGGAGCGACCTGGGGTAGCGGAGGACGCGGTGGGAGAGAGGAGGACAACGGCAGAGCAGTAGTAGGGGTAGCGGTGGTGTTAGAGGAAGGAGTAAAAGGGGGAAATGGGTTGGATGAAGCCGCCGGGACATCAGCTGTCGACGCAGAAGCCGGCGTTGGGTCAGGGATTCCGGGACTAGGCTCAGCGGGATGGGCAGTGAGGTCAGCCACGAGTTGTTGGATGTCAACAGATGAAGAGTTTTCGGAGTCTTGCTTGTTGGGGTCAGCTCCGGGTAGCGTGGGCTGGGCCACTGGCGGGATGGGAGCCGCTTGCGCATCGCTAGGCTGAGATACAGCTGCGTTGGCAGGCTCAGGACCAGCTTCGGGCTGAACAGCAGAGACAGATGGGTTCTGAGCAGCTGGGGCAGACGCGGATGAATCAGCAGCGACATAAGAGACGTCTGAGGGGCGACTAGTCAAGTGATCGGATAAAAGTGATGGATTCTCGTTGGATTCTCGTGGTACTGATGATACATGCTCGGGTTCCTGGTCTTCCCCTTCCTCAGGACCGATAGGAGAGTCAAACGTCTTGGCGTAGTCGTCGTTGTTGTCGACCATCTCCTGCCGAGGAGGCTCTACGGCCATTTCCTCCGTGTCTTCGCCGTAAGCGTCGCTGAAGCTGTCATCATCTACAATATCGTCGGTTTCACCAGCAGTCGCGAGGGAAGGGTCGACAACGGGGGCGTCAGCGACCCCATTGGGGAGAGCGGCAGTGGCAGCAACCATGGCGTCGATGGTATCGACGGTCTGCTGGAGCGCTGGCACCACGAGAGACGCGGCCGTGTGGACAGGCGAGGGAGAGACGGGAGAGAGATTGGCTGTAGCCTGCAGAGTTGCTTCGGGCTCAGGCTCTGGCTCTGGCATGAAGCTGGGCTGGCGGGCTAGAGGAGATCTAAGGGGTAGAGGCTGGGCGGTAGCATCCGCGCAGAGAGGCTACTATGGAGTACCTGTTGCCGTCGGCGGTTGAGGCGAGAGAGGGATTATTATAACCTGTTGTCGACGATGGTTCGATGTGGGGCTGACTGTAGTGGGCGCGCAAGGATGCTTTGATGCTGCAAGTAATAGTGGTAGCAGTAGTAGTGTGTAGGATAGGAACGCAGATAAACGATGGTGCTCGCGACACGAAAAGCTAAGCCCTGCTACGAGACAAGTGGTAGTTGCCTTGATGAAGACGGTGATGGAACGGGCAACACAGCCAGGCTGCGACCCGCGGAAAAGGCGCCGTGACGTGCTGCTCTGTGTGGCTGGGGCTACGTTGAAAAGAGATTTCGAGGTTGAGAGCAGACGAGAGTGTTGGTTGGAAGAGCAAAGAAGAGGCACAAAGCTAGCAAGCTCGAGGCAGACAGAAGCCGCCTCAAATTCTGTCATGGGGCTAGTCCTGTTTGGGCCGCGGCAGGACTCGGCGCGGGGCCCAAGAAAAGGCAACCAGCCCGCTAATTGAGGGACGCTTAGCAGGCCTGGGCCTATAACGACCTGTATTCCATGTATTCCATACCACCTTTATCTACCACCTATATCCTATCCGGCCCATCTGCTGATGCGGATGTATGTTGGACTATCGGGCACTGAGCTGATGTGATTAGCGCTTGGCAGGTACTGGGTATATCGCCGAGCGAATGAGAAGCGGTTTCGGTGAAGGGGAAAGCTTTTTCGGATTTGCTCGGGCCAGCATGCGGCTTCTATAGCTAATACAAGGGATAATATTGCGGGTGCATACCAGAGATCGCTCCCAGCATACTCTACACCATGCTGCTGTCTTATCTGCGAAAGAGAGCAGTGCTATCAGTAGCCGCGCCAAGGCAGCCGAGGCTTCTGCTATCTCAGTCGATTAGGTTTAAGCGTTACGAAGCCTACGATGCTCGGTTGGACCAGGATGCCTTAGCCGAGGCGCGGCTGTGGTATAACTCATTTGATGCATCACAGCTGCCCAAAGGTAGCACGACATACGCAAGATCCAGCGGCCCTGGAGGCCAGCACGTCAACAAGTATGAAAACCTTAGGCCTTGCTTTCATCTTTCTGATGAAGACACAATAACTAACATTGCCCAATCAAAGAACTGAAACCAAGGCAATAACGGTATATTCCGTGAAAGAGCTGCTTGGCATTCTCCCTAAATTTCTTCATCCTGCAGTCCGGTCTTCCAAGTATTACACTGCCGGCAACGACTCACTCACATTCTCAGCGCAAACTCACCGGTCAAGGACTGCCAATCTTGATGAGAACAAGCGGAAGCTTATAGATGAGGTCATGAGCATCTATCGCGACATGACTCCCGCTGAAACAGGGTCTGATAAGAAGAAGAAATATCAGGAGGTGTATGTATACGACAGGACCAGAGACGAATAAAAACACTGAGCTGACGTTGAGTAGAGAAAAGCGATTTCACGAGGCACGAGTCCAGGACAAAAAATTCAACAGCGCTAAGAAGCAGTCGCGGAGGGGACCACCGGAATAGTGAAAAACACAGCACCAGATTTCACTAGAGTATTCTTCAGCCCAGATCGCACCACCAGCTACCTATTTAGATAACAGCCGCCAATCAGCTCAGCAAGTTGCTCAACCCTGCAGTGGCCATCTTGGTCATTGGCTGTGTGAGAGAGCGGCATGTAAGCTTACCCTCTCTCTTTGCAGCCGCTTAGCTCTGAGACCCGAGCCTCGGCATGAATCCTCTGCTCAAAGGGAAGAAAGAGGTGTCAGAACCTGTTCGATACACCAGCAGCTTCAGCTTATTAGAGTAGAGGGGAAAAGCAGAGGGTGATGAATAAAGGGAGCAGCTAATATTCAGTACCTACTCTAAGCTGGCTGTCCGGCACTTCTAGTACCTAGCGGGACCCTCTCTATCTGCAACTAAAGCCACAATAACAAGCACCACGCTGTATTTTAGTACTTCGTATCGTTTGCCTGCTTGTTCTTTTGCTTCCCAATAAATTCTGTGGAAACGTCCGGCACCCATTCACTGAAATAAAGAAGCCGAACAAAACAAGCAAAGGCTGGCAAATATGAGGTGCTGTGCGGTAATACAAAGCAAATCCTCTATTACATACTAAAAATACAGACCCGGCTGCCTCTGCTAGCCCCCAGAATCTCGGGCTTGATAGGCTGCTGATCGAGCCTTTCCAGGCTGGGATCCCCCTTTGGGCCCCTCCCCCACCTGGTTTCTGTTTTGAAGACCGCCATAAACTCCCCTTACGCCGTACCAGCTTGCAAATCCCCAAAATCCTTTTTCCTCCAACCCATAGTCGCAAGAACCCATCTTTTTAAGCGGCTCTTTTTTTTGGCGCATCAATACAAGAATTTCGTGTCGTGTAAACCCGCCACCTTGCTTTCGCAGCTGGCAACTGAACGCCCGCCGCCACCTTTCTCAGCTCAGATCCTCTTCTCTGAACGCCGCGCGCTCGCACAGCATCCGGGCTTCCACGGGCTCTTTAGCCACCCAAATCGGCCCACGATGAGCCGCCAGCAACCACAGCAGCAGCCCCAGGTCCAGCCTTGCAGATACAAGGTTGGGAAGACTCTGGGAGCTGGCTCATACTCGGTCGTCAAGGAATGTGTCCATATCGATACCGGGCGCTACTATGCCGCCAAGGTTATCAATAAGCGACTGATGGCGGGGCGAGAACATATGGTATGCAAGAGCCTCTCTTCTTCACCTCCCCATCTCGAAAGTCTTGTCGTTATGCCTTTAAGATGGTAAATACTGATTAGTCTTGGGAATGGGAAACAGGTCCGAAATGAAATCGCCGTCCTAAAAAAGGTGTCCATGGGCCACCAGAACATCCTGACGCTGGTTGACTACTTCGAGACAATGAACAACCTCTACCTCGTCACGGACCTGGCTCTCGGTGGCGAGCTGTTTGACCGCATCTGCAGAAAGGGCTCATACTACGAATCCGATGCCGCAGATCTAATCCGGGCGACCCTTTCCGCCGTCGCATACCTCCACGACCACGGCATCGTCCACCGTGACTTGAAGCCCGAGAACCTGCTCTTCCGTACTCCCGAGGACAATGCAGACCTGCTCATCGCCGACTTTGGCCTGTCCCGTATCATGGACGAGGAGCAGTTCCATGTTCTCACTACAACTTGTGGTACTCCTGGCTACATGGCTCCCGAGATTTTTAAGAAGACCGGCCATAGTAAGCCCGTTGACCTGTGGGCTATCGGCGTCATCACCTATTTCCTCCTCTGCGGTTATACACCCTTTGATCGAGACTCCGACTTTGAGGAGATGCAAGCCATTCTTAACGCCGACTACAGCTTCACTCCCGTAGAGTACTGGCGCGGCGTCTCTTCGCACGCCAAGGACTTCATCCGTCGCTGCCTTACCATCGACCAGGACAAGCGCATCACCGCCCACGAAGCCCTTCAGCATCCCTTCGTCGCTGGTCTCGCTCCTTCAGACGGCGCCGGCGAGAACTTGCTGCCTACGATCAAGAAGAACTTCAACGCTCGGCGCACGCTTCACGCGGCCATCGATACTGTCCGCGCCATCAACAAGCTCCGCGAGGCCCAGAATCTCATGATGGATGGTGCTCGTTCTCAAGAGCCTACGCGCAACCGCGGCGCTGGCCAGAATGTCTCTGGGCCTCCCGTCAACGGTGTCCGCAAAGACGACAGTGCCATTTCCATGGGCTCCAGCCAGGGCAATGACAGCGAACCCAGCGCGGGCAGGCAAGCCGACGATGTAGTCATGGGCAACACAACTCCTGCCTCTGACGTACCCGCACTACTACAGCCGGGCAACATGGCCAACCGCCTCGTACAAACCAGCAAAGGCCTCTGGAACCCCGAAGCTGCCAGGTAGCTTACTTTGCCGCATAGTTTTGGTAAAGCATTATTTTTTGGCATGCCAGCACCAAGTAGCGAGAGAGAAAGAGAGAGAGTATCTCTTAAGAGCAGAGAACATGTGTATGTGTGCACCGGCGCTGGCAGTCCACTTGATACCCAACCATGTTTCTCATAGAATCAATCTACTTGGAGGGAAGAAAGTTTCTCTATTTTTGCTACGAGACAATGAAATGATGGATTTGATATATCGTCGGTTTTTTTCCCCCGTCATATGCCTGCAAAACAAAAAAAATTGAATTTGAAAATCTTTTACCTTTTTTCTCTCTCTCTTTCTTTCCTTATACTAATTTGGTCTTTTTTTTTTTTTTTTTTTTTTTTTTTTTTTGTTAAATTCACGGGACACAATGGAAAGGAATTTTTTTGCGTATTTTCTTTTATATATAACGCCTGTAGTCTGAGTGGTAGAAACACCAGATAAATCAGTCATGTGAGAAGAGAGAGGGCATAAGAGAGACCATATCTGGGCAATGTAGCAATGGAAATGAACGCCTAATTTTGAGTTAACGAATGAAAATATAACAAAACTGCTTATCTGAAACTACCATTGGGCTCTTTGTTCTCTATGTTGTGAGAAAATCTCGTGTTTTGAAACAGTCTTACGTATAACATTACGTGTTGTCACGCTATGGTTTGAGAAGCCATGATCGATTGACACAAGGCACATTTTCACTTTATTTCGTTTCATTGCATTCACTATCATTATTCATTATGGAGAACTTTGAGTTTGGCTTTCATTTTTTTATTCATTTGTTCATTTGTACCTTTTGTTCAAAAAGGTTGAGCGAGCGGCATCTTTGGTATTTTCTTCGCCATAGGCCTAGTATAACTCTTTCCCAAGACCGCCCCCTCCGTCGTGTGAAAGCCCTATCCATTATCTTCGATACGGATGCGTCTCTCCAACTCAAGTGGCCATCTCATTTCATGGCTCACTTAGCGAGCGTTCAGTGCATGTTCTCAACCCTATCCATCCTCCATGCACGGATTATCCACTTAGTATGTATACATTACGTACTCTATCATTTGCAGTAGTAGTACCCTTCCCGTTGTCGAATATATGCAGTCGAAGCATTTGCCAGGTTCGAATAGAAAATAATAATATCCTTTTCTTTCCCGTGATTCCCCGATCCAGACTCCCATCCCTCCAGTATTAAATATTCGGTATCCGGTTTGGTGATAACGAAACCGGATGTAATCCCTCTTCACCAAGAAAAAAAAATCAACACCACATTGCGCCATTTCGCTGTGCCGATGAATGCCAAAGATGTTAGAAAAAAAAAAGGCTTTGCTGCCAAATATTATTACGAATTTTGAATTGAATCATAAGCGGGTTCGTAACGCTCAGCCATCCCGTCGTATTAGGTGCCGAGTTGAGTAATATAGGAGATAGAAGTAGTGAAAATTTGTATGTCGAGTAAAAGTGATTTCCGACGGGATCGGATTTCAAAATGTTATTACCGCGAAATAACAACCTCACTCAAATCAACGTCCCTTGGTGGGATATGTCCATCCCAGTTCTGTCTGTCGCCGGTCAGGTCCATGATTCCGGGCGTAGAAGCTTCTGAAGTGGTGGGACTGAGAGTGCCACTGCTGGAGCTGCTGGCGACGGTCCATCCGTCGCTAGAGTTGGAGCGATGGTGGTCGATGAATCCGAGGCTGAAGTACCGGCCAGTCTCTTCGTCCTGGACCTTGTGGCGGTCACCGACCTCGACGTAATCGTACTCCCATCGGGTAAGCTTATCGGCCTGGCGTTGAGGCAACCACCTGGCACGGCAGTAGTAGTAAAAGGCGGAAGCGATCAGACCACCGGTAACCAGATCGATGGCGTAGTGGTGGCTCAGGTACATGGTTGCCCACCAAACCCAGCCGGCGTAAGCGGCGAAGAAAAACTTGAACTGTGGGAAGCAGTGGCTCATGAACAGGGCCTCAAGAACAGCGTTCGCAGCGTGGAGAGAGGGGAAAGCTCCAAAAGGCAGAGGAGCATTGGTGAAGTTGGTAGTGTACAGATCAATACCAAAAATCGCGTCAACACGAGCCAATCCAGCGGGAGATCCATGCATGCCGTAGGCAGCGGGAACAAGTCCATTCTCGTTCTCATACCATGGCGGCGTGCAGGGGAAGATGAGCTGAATGGACACGCCCAGGATGCTCATCCAGCCGAAAGCACGAGCAAAGACGGGAGTGGTGCCGGGGGCAGAGAAGACGAAGATGATTGCGGAGCACACAGCAGGGGCTCCGAAATGCATGATACCGTAGGGAAGCCAAGCCAGAATGTCGAGAATAGCATGCTTGTGAGCCGAGAGAATGTTGGAAAGGTTCGCGCCATAGAGAACGTTTTCCAGAGCAGGCAAGATTCGGACCCAGATATGAGGGCGATACTCGGTAGGAATAAATCTGAGGGGAGGAAATGAGATGCGATTAGCGAGCCGATTTACCACCAGGGCCACCACCAATGGCTAAAAACTTACCGACTACAGAAAAAGTAAACGAGCCAGACCCAGATTGGCAGCGACGGAAGGAAGAATTGGCGAGTAGCAGGCATGCAGAGAAGCCATGTAGCGCCCATGAGGGCAAACAGCTTCAGTGCCGCAGCCGGGGGAGCGATCCAGAGCGAAAAGAGCGTCAAGCCAATGAGCACAACGTACTGCACGTCGGAAGTCCGCCAATGGTGCTTCTGCAGGTCTCGCAGGCCGTCCCAAAAGTTGAAGGACGTCTGCAGGCTCGTGATGTCCTCGCCGCGATGCGTCGTGTTAGACTTTGCCCGAGGGCGTCGGCGAACGTAGCGGGCGGGAAGGCGGTTGAGGAACGCCAAGTTGACGTGCTCGGTGAGGAGCGCCGGCAACTTGGGCTTTCCCGATCCAAGATCCATCGTATTTGATTTTTTCTTTTTACAATCTGCCCCAAAAAAAGATGTTCAAGAAAATAAAGAGAAAACCCCGTTGTCGAAGAAATGCGAGGAGGTTGTCGCGATTCTTGGTAGCAAAAAAAGCAACGGTTGTGGAGACAAAAAAGGAGTCGAGGCTCGAGTCCGGCAGCGTATGAATACAGCGGATTGTCCCAAACGCTACCTCATAATAACCCAAAGAGCCAGGAAATTCCGCGCAAAAGCGTGTCGAATGAGAGATACAACGAGCACGTGCAGAGCTGGTCAAAAAAAATCGTCGGCGACGGGGTCGAAGGGACGACGAGCAGCAGGTTCCACAGGCCGAATTGACGGGAGTCGGAGGCTCAGCAGGGGGCTTGCGAAGGAACAAAACCTGCGGTGGGTTGTTGTTCTTCCAAGAGGCTGCGGGCGGGAAAGGCCAGGAGCGCCAGAGGGGAAGGCGAGGGAAGAGAAGAGCGAAGAGACGTTGGGGATAGGAGAGGACAAAGGAGAATGAAGCCAACCGGAGGAGGAGGGGACAAGTCAGTATGTAAAGGTTCAGCAAAAGGCAGAGGCTTGGAGGGTCTGGTTCGTAAGTGGCAGCAGAGGTGAGGTAAGACAGGGAATGATGACAAGGTGCAGCTGGCGCTGAAGGTACCTCCGAAGGTGCGGATGGGCGTGTGTGTGGCGCTGGAGCCCGGCAAGAACCTTGTATTGTCGGACATGGACCAAGGCACTTTGAACAGGGCGGAGAGCGAAATCTGCACGAGGTGCCGCGGGTATCAGTACATGCACTAGCCCGGTCCAGTAAGTCTAGTACGACAGGATTGGGCGCCTCTTTTTTTTTTTTTTTTTTTTTTTTTTTTTTTTCTGCCTCTCTATGCTGGTCTTGCTCAGAGAGAGGATTCTCGTCTAACCCAGCGCCGTTCCCTCCTTAGCGCGCTTCAGCGGGCACCCGGGCTCTTTTCGCTCAGCGACGAACAGCACAACAGCGCGCAGATGGCGTTGGGCTCAGGCGCTATCGTTAGACACAGGGCCTGGGCTAATTTGGGGGACGTGGCCCCGGAAGCTGCGGCCCACGAGTACCGGTACCTCCAGAGCCAGTGCCTGTGCGCAGGTAGCGATACCTGGGACTCTGCGCTGGCGCCCCGTCCCAGCTTGCATCTTGCAGGTATCTGTACCCTCCCATAGCGTGAGTGTGTGTGTGAAGAACCGCTGCTCCGTTGGCCAGCCACTCCAAAACCGCTTCACACATCAAATTCTCACCTCGCACAAGCGCAAGGCCGCTGCCAATCCCTCGATCCCTGGACCTCTTGGCGGCCTTGGCCCTGGGCGCCTGATGGTGAAATTGCACAGGGTCGATGAGTGGCTGCGGCTGCCTCTCGGTGGGGTTCGCAGACTTTTGGGCGTTGCGCGCCGAGAATGCCGGCATGGGGGAGCATTAGAAAATGCGCACAATTAATGCGTGCAGCTCCCGGCCAAAACGTTGAGGCCCAGAGAAATTATGCTCGGCGTTGACGGTATCTTCGCGAGCGTTTTTTTTCCTTTTCTCTCTTGCGAGCTCCGGCGAACTATACAAGGGCCACTTGGCATCTCCTGCAAGAGTCAGGATATACGCGTACCACCGGGCTTCCTCCTTCTTTTGCTTTCTGCTAGACAGTACTGTAATAAACTCCGCTCTATATTGTTCGCTGCGTACTTGTACATGCACACCGACTATGGTATCAGTACAAGAGTCTGCAAAGCTACTATCACCGAGAACTGTGGATGCTAGTAATTAAGGGCTTGCGCTAAAAAGCGTTTTTGACTTCTTTGAGGAATCGGGCCAACTTGTGTAGCTGCGGACAGCTCATTCATCCCCTTCGGTGCAAAAGTCTCTTTCGGTCCAACATATAAATAACACAAGCATCGTTGGAATCATTGACAAAGCGGTGTTGCTAGCAGTGCAGCTATTTCCTTCGTCCTAAGCACTTATCTACCAAGTAGTTGGACGGTGGGCATCGTGACAGATCCAAAGGCCGCTGTCTGATAGTGTCCCCGGTCGGGCTACCGGAGGTTGGTAAATGCCGATGAGTTAGATCAAGCGTCCAGAGAGCCTGTGGGTTATCCATTGCGGCATCAAAGAGGAAAGGCGGACGTTTCGGTGCAGGGTCCCCCGATCTTCAGCTCGACCGAAATCTGCCCATTGAGAGCGGATGGGAAAGACGGAATTTGGAAGAGTGGTGGCAGCAAGAATCGGATATTTTTGGTTAGAAGATGACAAGCCAGTTTGTACATAGTCTACCTACAACTAGGTAGTCCACGGCACAAATTAGTAAACTGCTGGCAGACATGCGCATACCGGCTGCAGCATGACGATGACGCCGTTGCAATGGCACAAGAGCCGAGCCCTAAACAGGAAGAAGCCAAGAATGAAAAACGACGAGTAGAAACATTGAGCCAAAGCCCGGTCACGCGATGGAAGCCAATGGACGATGCAAAGATGCCAGAGCTGCCGATGATGCAGCCAGACCTACAGCCAGACCACAGCCATGCGTCGAATCCAGCTAAAGCGCCAAGAAGCGACCACTCGGCTAGCGCATGACAGCCACTTTTTTTCGTTCTTTTTCTCTCTTCTAATCGTCCAATGCTCCATCGCTATTTTTTCTTCCTCCGTGCGGTGAGCGTGCCGCCGCCTCGGCATGGCGGCCCCCCCAAATGCCCCGTAGTCCGTAGCCCAATCAACCGTCCGGAGAACATGCGACTATACCAAGGTGCTGTAACTTATCGTAGCATTTAGGCGACGATGCAAAATTGAGAGTTAAAACGTTAGTTTCGTGCGATGCCGCTAGGCCGCTCATCGTAATACTGCTAGTATGATTGCTTGTGCAAGGAAGAAGGTGGAACGGGTACTTGTCTGGCTCAGACAAATCCGGGCGCTTATTCGTGTACCAAGCCTGTGAAATAAGGATCGATGGGTTGGTTGGCTTGGCCTTGCGTTCACGTTACCCCTGTCTGCTTTAGCAGAGGCTCCAGGCGCTTGAGAGGGTAGAAGGGGAGAAAAAAAAAAAAAAAACCTGGCCGTTTCAAACGGGGCCAAAAACGCTTTAGATCCCCCTCAAGAACGGCTCTCCGGCAGCGTTAGTGGATTTACAGAGTCGCACACGGAGCGCTTATATGGAACACGGCCGCTCATGTATGGCTTCAGGGAGAGGCGGACGAGTGGACGAGAAGGTGGCATCATGAGAGTAGTACATGGTGACGGGCTCTATCTGTTTCTTTTTGTCCTTCTGCATGTCCCTTTTTTTGTTTTTCTCTCTCTTACTTGTCTCAAGTGACTGATTTCGGCCGCATCTGTTCCGTGACAGCCCGACGTATCATCACTTCGGAGCGTGCAGTGGAGTTGGACATGCCGGGTTTCGGCACACCGTCACTATCAACCATCACATCACGCCAGTTGCTGCATCTCGAGCACAGCTAAAAAAAGACAAACGCACGAGTGATACTGCCTGCATGGATGAACCACTTGATAACGGTGGAGAAGCGCGAGTGCTCTGGGTCGGTCACAAGGAAACGGAATTACAAAGATAGTATCAATACATCTAGGTATACTATCGCTTGCTAGCTGCAGCAGCGCTACTGTACGATTGGGTATTGCCAAACGTAGTAGTAATCGCTGCCTCTTGACGAGGGTTGCAAAATCGAGTCGAGGTGAGAAAAAGGGCTTGGCCGCACTAAGCGGTCTCGACTCTCGTTCCATCTCACTCCGCAGCCTCGTCTCAGACAAACAAATTCGTTCGCTTTGCGTTGTAAGCATTTTGATTCGAGGCCAGGTGTTCGTACACGTTTCATTTCAAGCTACTTTTTATGCCTTTTTTCCCCCTCTGCTCCGTCGTATAAGCTGCGCTCTAAAAGACGGGAGCATAAATCAACTTGGCATGTGCGTCTGTATGTGTGTAATTATAGAAGACAAAAACGCAATCCCCATGTTTTTCAAAACGGCAGCTGCCTTATCAGACAATGCACCTGTATCTCCCGTCCGGAGAAGCACAAAGAACATGTACTACTTACTACACATGGTCGCGTGGTGCCCCCAGCCCACCTTGATGCGAGAATGGGGGAGAGATACGTGTATCAAGCTGGCACTTGACTCGCCGCATCCGGCTCGCGGAACAATGCAAAGATCAAAACGAAGCTGAGTCGCGCAGAGCCTTCCTGTTCAGAGAGGTCGTCGGCTGAAAAAGCACATGTCCGTGGACGAAGAATATGTCATGCCCACCACCCTTCTCTCTTTCGCACGAAACCCCCTGCTGGAAAACGCGGGAATCTCGGGCGGGCATGCAGCTCCAACATCTGCGCCCTAGACTCAAAGCAGTTCGACCTGCCTGCTGCAGCGTCTTTTGGCACCTGGTGCCAATTCCCAAAACAATAGCCAGAGAAGCGTGGCATCAAGTAGAGCTACTGGGACGAGGTTTCTGGCCTAGCCGCGGCTACTGCGCGCGCGGGCTGAGCGAGAGAACCGGAGGAAGAGGCTATGACGACATCGAGCAGCGAAGCACCAATGCGTAGAATTCCAGCCAGCTTCTACTTTTTTTGCCCCGTGCCGTGGGCAGCGCTGGGCGACGAATGAGATT
Organism: Trichoderma hamatum GD12; assembly: GCA_000331835.2. Lineage (NCBI taxonomy): Eukaryota > Fungi > Ascomycota > Sordariomycetes > Hypocreales > Hypocreaceae > Trichoderma > Trichoderma hamatum. Next base: position 67,381 of record ANCB02000250.1, read on the forward strand.
CCGCGGAGCCGGGCGGATCTTCTCTCCAAGGCTCTGCGCTGCTCTTGTTTGCCCGGGGCAAAGATGGCATCCCGCGGCACATGTAATTGATGGACGGATGGATGATGCGCTTTGTGATGCACATCGAGGATACGCCAAGATCCGGCATTCTCGTTCTCGTTTGCCGAGATTTGCTTGCCTGTACTGGTACTGTACTCCCTCTCATTTTTCAGCGGCTCGCTCTCCAGGTTCTTTAAGCGAGCGCATTCCCTTGTCTCTGCTCCGCAACTCATCAAAACCCCCCATGAGACAGCCAGCCAGCTTTGACGAGCGCTACATGAATCCCATTTTTCGATAAAAGTGACGACACTGCAGCTTCTGTAGCTTGCCCACATCACGTCAGCTCAGCTCAGCACAGATCGGGGCCTCTGTTGCGCCTCGTCCAGCCAGGCCAAACGCAGCGAACTCTATACGCTGCGCTGCGCTGCGCCTCATTTTTGCCATCTACTTGCCCTTACCCAATTGCGTATTCTGCTAGCTCTAGTCATGTGTCGTACCTTATCCCGAGCTATGGCTTAGACCGTCATGCCGCAACACTATTTTTTCTATTTTCAAGCGTCAAAGAGTCAAGCATCGTGAGTGTCAGTTTTTCCCTTCTGTGATGAGTTGAGCAGGGAAATTGTAAAATTTCTCTCGACTGGCAACCCCATGTCCATCACATCACACCACTCGCCAATGGCTGCAAATGGCCAGATCCGCCCGCTCCGATAGGCTAAGAGCTTTTTTTTTTTTTTTTAGTGAGGAGAGGCAGAGAAAAAAGAGAGAGAGTAGCGAAGCGGGCCAATCTAAAGTCTCCGATGGAGACGATGGCTCGCTTCGCCCTTGAACTAGAGAAAAAAAAACCCCATCCTGATCGTTCGGCAAACGATTGAGCTTTGCAGCGACGGTAATTCCACAGGCCGATCCCGACCCATAAGCCAAAAATTGCTTGTCACTTGGTAAGAAAAAAAATATTGTATTTTCTTTCTCTTCTCCATTTGCTGTTACTGCATATGCATGGGCGTGTGCATGCAAGGAGAATTGCCACAAGAATCACACCACGATCCATGCTTTGTATCCGCGCTTTGTATCCGGGGCCATTCCAGGCTTACATGTATGTACCCGTTACACTTTGTTAGCAGTACGTAAAAAACTACCAGCGTTCTAATGAAAGGGATCCCTCCCCTTTGTGCCGCGCGCGGCAAGCCCTCGCTTTTCCTTAATTTCTTGGCAAGGGAATACAAAAGAAAAAAGACACCAGCCAAAATACGTTCATCAGCGCGGCGATCTCACAAACCCCATCGCCGCCACGATCCTTGCTCGACGCCTGGGGTCCCCCCCCTTACCTTGCTGTTGCGTCTGCTTTTAGTATAGAGCAGCGCTTAGTTATAATTACCTTTTTTACTATTTTTCCTGGATCAGTTTCATGAGGGGACCCTAAATGCTGATGGCCTCGTAAAATGAATCCTTATTCGAGCCTTGCAGTCCCATCCCAATGGTACTATAGCGACAAGATAGTAGTAGTAGGTATCACAGAGTACCTACCTGTAATCAACACCTATCAGATACAGAGTAATTAATAGAACCGCCCGCTTACCTCGCCGTAAATTACTAGACTCTCCATCCGGCAAACGCTTCAGCCCAACGCCAATGCATATCGCACGCCCCCCACGAGCAACAGCTTAAATTGCGTGTAGCTCTGTGTCTCACCTCCACGAAATGAGCCACGTAAAAGCTCCTTTCAGATGACGAGGACTCACGACTCACTTTTTTCAAGTACAGGTACAAGTCCAAATATCGTTGACATAAAAGTCTCAAAACGTAGTACGAGTACGCATCGGCCGTTGAAAGCAAAAGAGCAAAAGAAATCAGCCCAACGAGAAGCCGCCAGCACAGCCCAGACCAAAAGGATCAACCAGCCACGTTTAACGCGTACACATGCAATGTGCCACTGTAGATCTAGAACCTCCAACGGTAGTAGTAGTACTAGCAGCATCCAGTAGGAGTCGTAGAGTAGCCACGTCCTCTGTATAGCTAGTCAATGGATCTAGGTATACCTCGCTCCGTTGATATTCTTTGCGTGCCAAGAACAGTTGCTAGCTGCCCCTGCATTGCGGCGCTGCGGCTCCAGTACCCTCCCTCCACGTATGTACAGGATGCGGGCATCTCTGCTCTCCGAGGCCCTTTTCCTCTTCCCTCCCTTGTACAACGAACAAAGCCTCATTTGCGAGTGCGAAGCATAAACTAGGCCAATGCTCTGTAATCCCCGTAGTAATATCCATACTTTAGCCACTCTGTCAGCCTCTTCCCCTAAAAAGGGCCGCGCCGTACCTCGCATATACGGGAGTTTGTATGTACATGCATGCACGTACGGCTCTCCCCTTTTTTTCCTCATCCACCAAACGCATCACCGCCTTGTCTAAGCCTCTCCCGCTTTTTTACTCTCCTCACCGATGGGTGCACCGATCGAGTGGTCAGCACGTGTCAAGTCTGCGTCTGTATCCACTCCGCGAATCGGTTGACCGATCTTGTCCATCTCGGCGTCCCAACATCCAGGTCGAGAGAGGCGGGCTTGCCAGGATCTTTTGCGAGCCAGGGGGTGAGTTGGGAGACAGCGTATATGCGCTCACTATCTGATATATCACGTATACTGTGGAAAAGCGGTGGTGAAAATGGTACCCGGTAGTGGTAAATAGGATGGACAGCTCTGGCTTCTGCATGTCAACCACGAATACCTACTCTGTTGTGATACTGGACGAGACACAAGTGTGTAACAAGCAGCTCGTCCACGTGATCTACGAAATGAAATGATATGTGCTACTGCTTCATACACCCTTGTCTAAGGCTGGTTTAAGTTGTTCAATTCCAATAAATTAGATTGATAGCTGCGTGAGACGAATCTTTATCCTATGCATGGCCCATTCAGGGGCCGTCCTTTTTTGAAAGCCCAGTTGTTCCAACGAATAGTCACCCGCATCGGCACTATGTTCGCAAGATGTGAAATATACATGAAAAATGCAACGCATTGCCTTCTGCAATATCAATGAATCGAATCCTTTCTCCCCGATATCTAAATCTCATCCTTTGTCTCCAAACGTACTCCTCCATTCTCTCTCTCTCCTTTTTTTTTTTTTTTTAGATAGCAAAGCAAACTGCTTCTTCCTGAACGCCAATGTCTCCTAATCGTGACAAAAGCTCTGATCCAACGGGCAATCCAGAGCTAGTAAAATTTAACCAACCGCAAGCAACAAAGCTTCATGAACCGCGCAGCTCGTGTAGAAAGCTGAAATCTATCGATTCCATCCCATGCTTGTTTAGGTACCACTATGAAATGGTTACGGTAGCCATGCATCGTTTGAGAGGCAGACCATGGCTAGCTGCGTCTCAAACCCACTTGTATAACTTGGGGCTCTAGCCCAACTTGCTGGCTTTGCTGGCAGACTTTTTCTTATCACCGCCCTGAGCACTCGGTGGAGGGCTCTGTTGTGAGGATCCGGTGGCGGTCACCTCGTCCTTACTCTTCTTGCTCTTCTTGCCTTTTGACTGCAGAGGTGTGGAAGCTAGGAGGGCAGAGGACGGTGGGAGAGGAACTGGAGATTCCTTGGGTCGAGAAGTCAGCGGGATGTTGGGAAGTGGAACAGCTGTCTGGCGCGGCGCAGGGACAGGAGTCTCAGGCTTCGCCTTCTTAGAAGACTTCTTCGCTGCTGATTTTGAAGGAGTGGCAATAGCGGCAGCCGATGAGGGGATAGCTGGTGGTGCAATGGGTGTCTGTTTCTTGCTGCTTGTGGGCAGTTCTGTTCCAAGATCAGGACTAGAAGCCCGAGCCACCTTCTGTTTCTTGGATTTGGTCTCTGCAGACTCATTCTCCTCAGCTAGCTGTTTTGCGGCGGCCGAAGCATCATCTTCCGAAATATCGTGCTTTCTCTTGCCTTTGCGGTCGGCTGTGGCGGCCTCATCGGTACCTTTCTTCTTATCCTTACTCTTTGACTTCTTGGCGGATTTCGGAGTTGCTACCGCCTGGGGTGCCTCTTCCATCTCGACATCTTCATCTTCGGGCGTATCTGCTCCGATATTGCCCATCGGGGTATTCACTCCAAATGGCTGGTATCTGGCCTTGAGGCCCTTTGGCTGAGGTCGAGCGGCACGACGAGGCGCAGGGCCAGCAGTAGATGCGCCGGCACCACCAAGGCTTGTAATTCTCTTGATGTGCATAGTCTGATCAACCTGTTGGCCAGCTGAGAATATGGGTCAGCAACTGATCAGTAAACTGGGGATTTAGAGAGTGGCAACTTACCAGAACGGTAATTGGAATCACCGGAAGAAGGAATCAAGATCTGGATCGAGCTTCTAGGCGTTATCGCGTCAAAAGAGACACCATAGTCTTGGCCTTCGTGAGAAAAGACGGGACCACCGAGCTGCGATCGGTCCATAGGGATCTCCATATTTTGGATGACAGAGATGGGGACGTTGGATGGAACTGTAAAGTACCAAACTTGCTTGCCTTGCAAGTTGGCCTCGTTGCAGATCCGAGCCACATCCTGTCCATTGGCTCCGTCATCGCCCTTGCGAAGAGTGAAGTCGGGAGCGATGAATTTCGGAACCCCAAGTTGCTTGTCCATCTCACGGTCAGTAATCTGCATAGATTCGTCTACTTCGTCATTGCTCTCCTCTGCTTCAGAGGCCTCTTCCGCCTCAGATTCGGATTCAGAATCAGTTTCCATAGATGTATCCTTTAATGCCTTCCTTATAGCTTCGGACTCAGTGGCCTTGGGTGTTCTAGGCACAGGCTTTATAGTCTTAGGTGTTGCAGCTACAGGCGTTGCAGCTACGGGCTTTGCAGCTTTGGGTGTTGCGGCTGCGGGTTTTGTAGCTTCGGGCTTTGTAGGCTTCGCTTCGTCGTCGCTTGATTCCTCTTCGCTGCTTTCTTCTTCACTGCTCTCTTCTTCACTAGAACTGCTCGACTCGTCTTTCTTGGCGACGGGCTTGATACTCTCTTTGGCAACGGGCTTGATACTCTCTTTGGCGACGGGCTTGGTACTCTCTTTGGCGGCGGCCTTGGTATTTGCTTTGGCGGAGTCCTTGGTATTTGATTTGGCGGAGTCCTTAGCACCCTTCAGAGCGGCAGGTATGGTGAGCATCTTTGCTACAGCTTTGGATGTCTCATCTTCATCGCTAGATTCATCTTCGCTCTCCTCTTCAGAGCTGCTGCTGGACGAATCCTGGGTGGCGGCAGCTGGCTTTGCGCTGGCCCCGTTTGTCTTCGCTTTCGGCTCACTTTCCTCTGACTCTGATTCGCTGGACGAGTCGCTTGAAGATTCGGATGAAGACTCCTCCTTCTTCAAGAGCTTCTCTTTCTTTGCGGCGGCGGCTTTCTTGGCAGAAGCATTGCGCTCGACGTCGCTATCGGCGATTTCCTCGTCCTTGCTGCGTCGCTTGGGAGTGGGAGTTGCGGAAGGCTTTGTGCCATTGGCGCCGATCTTCTTTATGAAATCTGTGCTATTCTCTCCATCGCTGTCACTATCGCTGCTATCGCTAGACTCGTCGCTGTCGTCATTGTTTCCGAAAAGGTTGGCGTTGGCAAGGCCAGGCTCTTTCTTCACAGGCACTGCGGCCGCCTTGGATCCTGGCCGCCGGTTGTACTGGGCAGAGGCACTAAGGCCTTTGTTGGTATCCTCAACATGCTTGGCCAAAGAATGAATCTTAAACGGTTCTTTGGGCGCCATTATGGATTATTGTTATAGCACAATGCGCCTGGCGGGATGCTCAATGGGAGAGTTCGAGGGTTTGCTGAACTTTTTTTTGCAAGGCTCAGATAAATTTTGAGATGCTCATGGATAAGCCCCACCTTGACGCGACCGAATTGGGGAAAGGCTGCTGTTAAGTGCGCGCTGATGGCGGGACGTGTTTGGAGCTCGGAAAACTTTTGGAATTTCAGGGCGCTAGAGACTCTATCGATAAGCCCAATTTCAGCGGTTTGGAGGTGCCTATCACACGGATCCATGGCTTACACTCGAATCTTGTCTTTATCATGCCACTGACCAAATTAATCTCACAAATGTACATTTTCTAAACGGGGAATCATTGCCCCAGTGCACATGTAACTATTCTCGCCTCACTGTTGTGCCTCATCTGTTTTCAATCCATTGTCAACCGTCCCTTTCAGAGGCCATCTCAGCATGTCTTCAAACAAGCGTCGTAAACTCGATACCCCAGCTGCTCCTTCACGTAAGTTTGCCAAATATCTTCATGAGAGGCTATGCATAAGGCTGCTTTGAACAATCCCGTGTATTAACATCAATCCATAGCAGCAGTAAGCGCAATAAGCGCACTTGCAGCTCGTCGTCGCTTAGTTGCCAGCACACCCGCCAAAGAGCCCAGCTCCTCTCCTGAGCCTGAAGACCGTACATCGGCCAGGACAAATTCCTTCAATGTCTTGCAGAAATTGAAAAGCCAGAGTGAGTCGTCGAAGCCGTTGCCTAAAAGAAACGGGCCAAAAGGTAGTCGTGGCGAACCGAGGGCCACAGCACAGGGTAGTAAGCTCGGGTAGGTCGAATTGTTATTCGAATCGTGTTCATGAACTAATAAAGGAGTTTCAAGTGATTCTTCAATACAAGATACGACAGCTGCAATTTCTCGAACCGCATTCTCATCCTTCTTACTAAGTAAAAATAATTGCCGTACAACATCACAGGGCACTGTTGCGTTGAAACTAAGAGACAGCGAGGTATGTTGGAACTCATTTTGAGTCGAATTCTGACAGCGCCTAATAAACTGAATGTAGAGATTTATTGTTATTGGTAGTTTTGGAATTAAGGTCATATCTGGCGAAGTAACTGTCTTTGGAGCAACTCTTCGGCCATCAGACCCCATACACTGGATCCATGCACCTCATTGTCACGCAATTCCCGTTCTCAGAACCTCGGAAAAAGTCAGCCTCGAGCTTCACAATGACCCTAATGCTGACTCCTTACGGCGCCTGAGTCGTTTATCTCCTCTATTCAAAGGCATATGGGGCGAATCAAAAGATGGATCTGCAGAGACAAGCCTAGGACGGGGGCGCACGTTTCAGATTGTGCGTTCGAATCTTATTCCCTCTCTTCATATTCTTGATTGTTAACTATTTACAGGTATGCAGCTCCGATGATGCTCCTAAGAAGTGTGTTATACAAGAGCTCTCATCCCCACCAGCATGGAACAAAAAGTTAGCCGACCTCGTGTCAGTAGCCAAAGGCAGCCCTTTCACGACTCTTGTATGCGGTCCAAAATCTGCTGGAAAGTCAACCTTCTCTAAGATGCTTGTAAATCGCATCTTGACGAGCGATACAGCTACGGCTGCCCGAACGGGAGTCGCCGTTCTTGACCTGGATCCTGGCCAGCCTGAATATGCGCCTTGCGGGACAATATCTTTGGTTCATGTCATCCGACCCAACTTGAGTGCTGCCTTTACGCATCCGAATCTTGAAGACGACTCCTACAAAGTCATTAGATGCCATGCTTTGGCGTCCATGACACCAGCTGCGGCTCCGGAGCATTACCTAGAATGCGTGTTAGACCTTCTTGACAGCTACCGAAGACAGCTCCGTAATTGCCATCTTCTCATCAATACTCCGGGCTGGATTTTGGGCACTGGTCAAGATTTGCTGGTCGAAATCATCACTCGTGTCAACCCGCCCGAGGTGATTTACATGTCTGAAGATGGCCCTGCGGATGTTGTCGAAGTTCTGCGTGGCGCGACAAAGAAAATCTTTACTACGCTTCCCTCACAGCCCTCTGAATTCGCGTCTCGAACCGCCGCTCACCTACGAGCTATGCAAGCCATGTCATATTTTCACGTGAAAGGCCATAGTAGCCTGAATTCTGGGCAACGGTCGAGCTGGAATTCATCCCCATTGACATCAATTCCACCATGGCAAGTCGGGTATTCGGGCCCAGAGCGAGGTGTTTTTGGTATTTTACTATACGACTACCAGGCTCCATCTGAGTTGCTTTCAGAGGCTATCAATGGAATGATCCTTGCAGCAGTTGACATTGAAGACCCCAAAGCATTCCGCAACCTCGCCGATACAGTTCAGTCACCAATGGACGACGCAGATAAAGATGGCTACTCTGCTATAAATACCGTCATCGCAAAGACAGCTGAAGGGCTGCCATACATCTCAAACACCAACGACATCACGCTCGATCCTCGCTTTTCTCAAACCGTCGGTCTCGTTCTCGTCCGAGGCATTGACGTCGCCACTAAAACACTACATATCCTCACCCCCATTCCACCTCAAAGAATAGACCAGATACGATTGCAGAGCCGACAAATTGTGCTGGTTCACGGGAAATTTGATGCACCTACCTGGGCTTACACAGAGGACTCATACGAACGTACTAGACAAGAGGATACTAATGCAGATAAACCCCTCGAAATTACTAGCGAAGATACAAGCGAGGACGAGGATGAAGATAACATTGGTGATGACAATGAAGAAGACGCCACAATGGCCGATGCGCCGCTGGATCAAAATGCCGGCTCTTCAGCCGCGCTGCCGTGGGTCGAAGTGCTTCGGGGGAATCAGAAGCGGCCAGTCGGGTCGCGTGTGTGGAGAGTGCGGAGGGACCTGGGCCGCAATACTGGTGGTGACTGAGCAAAGGAGAAGGAGAAGGGGGAAGTTAATTGGCAACCAGTCTCGCCAGCTAGCATTAAGAGGAAAGGGGAGGGAAAATTGCGGGTGCTGCGGGGATGAAAGCAACGGTCAAAACTGACCAATGAGCTTTGGATGCACCGTACAAATACGAGTCGCGTCCTTGTTTTAAACAGACGTTGGTCAGAAATGACCCATGATTACTTACGCAGAACGTGGGGAGCTTTAACTTCCCCAAGGTTTGTCATGGCTTATCATGGCTTCGTAAACGCAACTTAATAGATTCATTATATATACCGCCAGCGTTGACCGTTTAAGAGGTGAAAGATGCAGATGTAGTAAGCAATTTTTTTTATATTCAATTTACAAGCAAAGAAATTTTTAAATAAATAATAATTTGGCTTTAATACCGCCATTTTTTAAATTGAAACAACAAGGCGTCTACATCGCGCGCAGTCAATATGGAAGCATCCAAGGTCGATGTGCTCATTGTCGGCGCCGGTCCTGCCGGTCTCATGCTGTCTCTTTGGATGGCCAAGCTGGGCATCAAGACGAGAGTAGTAGACAAACGAACGGGCAAGATTGTCTCTGGCCAAGCTGACGGGTAAATAATATTCTTTCCTGCTCCTCATACAAGAATGAGGGTGAGGGGTAGAGCTGTGCATGCATCAATATCTAATGCAGCGCAATATCACAGCTTTCAATGTCGTACCCTGGAGATTTTTGACAGCTTCGGAATTGGCCAGAAAGTATGGCAGGAGTCGAATCACATGCTAGGTGAGAGATACATCATCCCTACTGTCCATTCTCGGGTGAGAATGCATGTAAGCTAACGAATGAGGATTCACTCTCACGAATTATAGAAGTCAGTTTTTGGAACCCAGGCGAAGATGGCAAGATTCGACGCCACCATCGCGGCCCCAACACGCAGCCAAATCTCTCACGATTCACCGAGTCTGTGCTACAACAAGGCAGGGTGGAAAGCTTTCTCATCGACACGATAAGAGCATCTGCCTCCCCAAACCACCCACTTGTTGAGATTGAGCGGAGTGTTATGCCAACAACACTGAGCATTGATGAGAGCTGTGTGAACGACGAAGACGCTTATCCTGTGGAAGTTACGCTGCGGCACCTGACTGAGGAAGAAGCTACTCCGACGCAGAGGCTAAGCAATTTGCAAGATGGGCTGTACAGAAGCAATCTGGCTGAGGATGATACAGAAAGGCTTATTGCAACTACAGCGGGGGTTAGAGAGGAAAAGGTGCGAGCCAAGTACGTGGTGGGATGTGATGGAGCGCATTCATGGGTAAGGAAGTCACTGGGTGAAGGATACGAGATGAAGGGCGAATCAACCGATGCTATCTGGTGAGATCTTTGGTGAACGACGTACACCAATAGCACGCTAACAACTTGCCTAAAGGGGAGTCTTGGACATCATACCCATCACAGACTTTCGTAAGAGCTTTCCCCGAAGCTTTTGTAGCCTATTAAGAGAGACTAACATGTGAGGCAGCGGACATCAGAAGCAGATGCATGATCCATAGTGCCGAGTTCGGAGCCATGATGATCATTCCAAGAGAGAACAAGCTTGTTCGAGTATACACGCAGCTCAGAGAAGTCTCCAAAGGCACTGGCCGAACCGACAGATCACAAATCACCCCCGAGCTAATCTTGCAAACGGCGAGGAAGATTCTGAGTCCCTACACCCTCGACTACCACTACATTGACTGGTAAGTCTCGCCTGTCTGAGAAGGCGTTGGGTTACACCGACCGAAGGAGCCTATCAGGTAGATACACAAAGTGCTGCATACTGAGTGAAACATTTGCAGGTGGACCGCATATCAAATCGGGCAGCGAGTCGGCGATCGTTTTAGCAAACACAATCGCATTTTCCTTGCAGGAGGTGAGCAGGGCGGCCTCCTATTGCGTAAAAGCGGCGGAACCATCAGGGTTGCTAACACATAGCTTAGATGCGGTGCACACGCACTCTCCCAAGGCCGGCCAGGGTATGAACGTCTCGATGGGAGACACGTACAATCTCGGGTGGAAGCTAGGCCTGGTCTGCAAGAAGCTGCTGCGGCCGGAAGTCCTCGACACTTACGAGCTGGAGCGGAGGCAGATTGCCAGACAGCTCATTGCGTTTGATCACAAGTTCTCCAGACTGTTCTCAGGACGGCCTGCCACAGGTGACTCTGGCGAGGGATCGTCCATGAGCGAATTCCAAGAGGCGTTCCGGGAAGCACAATTGGTAAGCAGCACCTCCCTTTCCTTGCCGCATAGTTGGGATCTCCCTGGCCCCGAGTCGTGGCGAATGGGCTGTCCAGCTCTCACCGGAAATTGAGATGGGTGTTATCCAGATTGGGTAACAGAAGCTGGCTGCGATTGGCTGCAAATCTGGTTGGTTTCCTCTTGCTAATTTAGACCTTAGTTCATAACAGGCGTGGGTATCCGCTACCAACCCAGTCTGCTCGTATGCAAGGAAGACGACGATACTGGAGACTTGGGAGGCGGCCTTCAGGCTGAGACAGCGCCCCAGAGCCCGGCCGCAAGCACAGCCGGGCTGGCTACGAGGTGCAGGCCAGGCACACGATTTGCTTCGCAAAAGGTCATGGCCCAGTCCGACGCTCGGCCTTGGGAGCTCCAGCTGCAGATGCCGTCGGATGGACGCTTCCGCATTGTCGTCTTCGGTGGTGACATCTCCCAAGCCGAGCGGCTGACCAAGGTCAACGAGCTCGGAGCCTGGCTGCAGACCAATGTGCTGTCGCCAGCGAAGTCGCCGCGCATCAGCCTCGCCCCTGGTCCAGACCCGCGGGGAGGATCAGGCTCCTCGCAGTGGATGACGGATCAGGACCCGTCCATCGTGGACGTCCTGCTTGTGCATGCGGCGCCGCGAGAGAAGATTGAGCTGCTGCAGGACTTGCACCAGGTGTACCATCCCTTTGACAAGAAGCTCGGATGGGACTATGGCAAGGTGTTCGTAGATGGCCAGACGCACCATGAGGGCCATGGCAGGGCGTACGAGCAGTATGGCATTGATCCAGCCCGTGGAGCCATTGTTGCGGTGCGTCCCGACGGCTACATTGGGCTGGTGACGGCGCTGCAGGGAGAAGATGGCTGGAAGCAGCTGCAGGCGTGGTTTGGAGGACTGTTGAGATCGGTCTAAGTCGGAAGCAGACCAAGGTCAGGGTGGTGGAGAATGGATGGAGCTGAACTGCTTGTAAGCTGTGAGAGATCAAAATTGGGATCTGGCCGCTAGATTCCTGGTTTACGGGGGCCTACAGCGCTATAATGGCGCTGGGGCTAACGTTGTTTTAGTGGCATCGGCGTGCGCTTTGCTCGATTTGTAACTGGGAGCCGACAAAGGCGACGTCATGTGAAGGCAGCAAACGTGCGGCTGAAGGTCTGGATCATCATGGGGCTTGTGTCCAGGAGTACAGTACATGTAGTCATAGGCACCCATTAGGCTGAATGAACCTCTGTACGTGGCACGACCATGGTTCAAATGTTGTTTTCTCATTTCCCCTTGAAAGGGGTTTTTATACGTGCAGCAGTAATAGGTGCTTTCTGTTTCCCGTTTGGGTCATCTGAGCGTCCTTTGATTGGTGCGTACGCTTTGGACATGCCTGTGGTTTGAAGCCGGAAGAATCATCTGGGCTGCGGTACGAGCAATACATATAAGGACATACGAAGTACGAATGTATATACGGGGAGTACTAGTAAGGAAGTAGTCGAGCGTTATACTGTACTGAGACATGCGTCTGCTCCATCTCCGCTGCGCCGATAGCCTGGTGCTTCGGAAAGTGAGCGAGCAACAACGAGATCAGGGGTTGCATTATTCTGGATTCTGGCATGGTATGAAAGATCCCGAGATCTTGCCGTACTGCTCCGTAGGCCATCCAAATCAACATATGTAGTACCAGGTATGGGCTGGCGTTATTGTATTGACTTCTTTCCTGGTAGCAGACGAGGTCTCTGTCTCCAGTCAAGCACTTTTCACTTGTCGTAGTCTTCTTGTGCATATATACTTCGGTAGACTACATATTACTCGGTATGGCCCACATACTAAATAGTTGCATGGGGGTGGACAGAAGACGGAACGGGTTCAACGGTCCTGCAAGGCGCATGGAGCAGATACGACCCTGTATACTGTAAGTGAGGCTTGCTGGGATGTGCCAGCAACTGTGTGAAATAGCGCTATGCAGGCATCCCCACAAGAGGCAAGGACCCAAATCTCCCTATGGAGTAGATAGCCTGTGCATGTAAGGAGTTCTAGTTGTGTTATACCTCCATTGGCAGCGGCCAAAAACCTATGCCAAAACTCTGGAAGTACGGAGATATTAGATTTGGGTCAATAATTCGCAACAGGATATATCGGCTTGGCCACGGTAATCTGGGATTCCTCAAATTACTAGTTGATATGCACATGTGCCTTGCCGCTCGCACAGGAGAAAATGATCTTGGAGGATCAGAGCAAGAAAAATAACGGCCAGGGTCCTCCCATGTCAAAGCGAATGGACTGGATGCACCAGTGGCTGTTATTCGGACAGGGGTCTCTAGCTTCAACGGTCTTGCATCTTGCGGCGGAGCCCGAGGCTCTCTGTATGTATAATGCGCCTGTATTGCGCTCAGACTGGGAACAGGGATAGGACCTGTAGACGTGCATCAAGATTGGGGGCCATTACGGCGAAAACAATGTTTTTCAAGAGCGACAACTGCGCCATGAGAGGAGTGCATCGAATCAGAGTTGCCGCAGACCTGGACAGCACTGAGACATGGGCCGGACGAAGGGGCCCCCTGTGGAACTGAAAACTGCGATAGGCCAGGTGAGCAATCACCATCTTATGAGACCCTCCGAGATTGTCTGCTGCTGCTGCTGCTGCTGCTGCTTGTCTCTGTTGGTATAGGATGGATTGCTGATGCCACTCCGTAGGTGGCTTGACGTTTGTATGTTTCTTTTATGCGTTTTATTTCCCACAATGAAGGCTGAGATTAAACCCGGGCTCTTTGAGTATATATATCGAGCAAGTTGCCCGACCAGAATCACACTTCACTTCACCTCATCTCGTTTGATCTCATCTCATCTCATCTCACTCCATCCCCGGAATTCGCTCGGTATTGCCATTCTACCTCTACTAGTCTTTGCACTAAGAGAATCCCCATCTGCCTCGTGCTTTTACGGCAAGGGCTTTGCCCACTAAATCTCCCTCTCTGCGGCGGCGTTGCCACCACCGACACAATCAGCTCCACCGGCCAACCGGCCTTCGGTTCAACTACCGAGACGCCCTTTGTTGGCGCTCTAGTCTGCCTCCGCCTGCTGCAGTCCCGTGTTGGTCGTCTCCCCTTTCTGCACTCTTCAATAAGAAGATTCTTTTCTTTTGGAAAGGTTTCTTCATCGACATGCCGGATGCCGTTACAGAGACAACTCCGTGCATCCAAGCACAGAATGCCTTGATGGCGGGGGACTTCCAGAACGAGACCCAAGCGTTTATTCGCTCCGCCTGTTCGGAGTGTAAACGTCGGAAACAAAAGGTGCGTGGTTTAAGTGTCTTGTCTTATTTAATCCCATTGCTCGTCAATAACTCTACGTGTCTTCGTTCTTTGATCTTTTAAGACATACCGTCGTTTGCTTTCTAACATGCCCTTTAGTGTCTCCGAACCTGGCCATGTCACCATTGCGGCACTAGACGAGTGGGAAACCAATGTATCTTTCGGACAGTTCTTGACGTCCAAACTATTGGTGAACGCAAGACTCAGATAGATGATTTTGTATCACGTATGAAAGGAAAATGCTGCTTTTCCCATCCTTTTGGCGGGGAAGAAATAGATGGTAACACTGACACCACTGGGAAGGACCTTGAGCAGTTTGGATACGCCTCTACCTTGAATTCGGAGGTACGTGGGCCTTGATCAAGATCATCAAGGGGAATTTAATTATGGGACATATATTTTCATTAGAAGGATTTATAATACAATGTACAACAATACTTTAGAGGACTGTGGACTTTCCACAGTTACACACTGTTTTTCAAGCTTTGCCATACAGAAAGTGACTTGGTAAGCTATCTTCTTTTTTTCTCTCCTTTAATTATTAAAAATCCCACTGCGACCTTTTTTCCCTACTCCAATTTAGCTAACTGATATTTGAACGAAGATGTCCCAGTAGATTACTTTCTAAAGAAAATTGTGATCCAACACCCCAGCCGTGGTAATGCCACGAATTAAAAACCCTTAATCTACTGCCTCTACTGCCTCTACTGCCTCTACTGCCTCTACTGCTTCCAAGTGTATATGGGAACTAGACATTTCCTGAATTAGACGAAGTAATCTCTATCGCGGGTGTCATTAAGAAATATATGTATTCTATATCTAGGCGACTTTTAGCCATTATCTCATGCCATCTTATGCTTCTATCTATTGAGTGCTATATTGGACTGGGCAGCTAGGAGGGTCAAGCTGCTCTCCTCTTGTGTTCACGGCGCTTCAATGTATGCTCGCCGACACCGTCTTGCGGACTTTGGTATGCATTTTGGCTGATAGAGACAACCTGGGAGGAAAAAACGATGTATGGTACTTCGGATGTTGCTGTGATTCAATTTTTTAAATATTGAGAATAGCTGCGTATATGTTTAGATAAATATTATAGGCGTATACGCAAAGCAGTAGAAGAAATAGGTTTAAATTTAATGATTTTATATACCAGCAAAGAGTAAAGCGTGGCCTCCTTTTGATATGCCTTTTCAATAACATAGATCTCCATCATATATCATGAGAATTTGTGGAATATTTGAAAAGGTCTGTGAAAATTTGGAGATAGGCACGTTATTCTAAGTTGTGGTGTGTATCTCTAGCTCATGGAGCCAAGGGGTTGAAGCTTCAGAGGTTGCCCAATATAGTAATATGGAAATCTGGCCAATTAGTCAATCTGTGGTGCATATACACCCAGCCGTCAGCAGCAGAAGATGAAATAAATAAGGGCTCTCTGGAGGAAATAAAGCTGTTGAAAGTATCGTCGCTGGGAAGATTTGGGACGGGGGAGAGCTATTCACTCTCACGTGAAGTGCGCATAGCCTCGGTCCGCCGCCGTCGCATTGTGGCATTGTGGGCGGTCTAGGATCCCCTGATAGAGACGAATGAAGTCGAAATAGAGTTTCTGCGCATTATTTTGCTAGTAGCACGGAATAGCTCCCCGTATGCAATGATACATATGTTAGATCTGCGCTGACGAAACTCCACGACAACGAGGCTAACAGGGCCGCCTGGCATCCCCACATTTACTACGGAGGATCATTGGTGATTTCATATCTAGATAGTAGTTGGTGCTGTGAGGGGTATGAGAACATTTTGGTCAAGAGGGGGTAGTAGGTCCTTGGCAAGATGTCTTGTACCGACGACATCATTGCATCTTAACGTTGAACAAGTTCCTCCTTCCTCCGGCTCTTACTACCTAGCAGACAATTATAATGCTCTTTTCAATGTGAAAAATGTAAGGTCACTTGGCGCATGGCAAGCTTTTCAGCATATGCAGAGTGAGATAGTCCACTTCGTGCCTCATATGAATAAAGCAATGCAGCCGCATAATAAGGCCGGGCCGTCAAAAAGGGAGTATTGGAGACATGGCGTACCAGAGTGCTTTCCGGCACCAGCACTACCAGAGTGGCGAGCATCATGGAGTGGCAAAAGTTCAACGTTTGTCGGTTCTGTTAAGATTGATGAGGCGGTTCTGCATGAATCCAGACAGCGCTGGATCAAGAAGAGACTCTGTTCTCCTTGGACAGAGTGATCGCCGCCTTAAAGTTTAATTTTTTTATTGGAGCTTCCCAAAAAAGGCCAAATGGGTTGCCTTAGGGTATATCCTTTCTATCCTTTCTCCTCGAATATGCACTTCTATATGGACCCTTACCTCACTCAATCTATACCCCTAAAGTAGGAAATTGATGATATAACCACGTCGCAGCTACATTTAATTCAGAGGGCACTTGAAATTGAAAGTCGATGAAGACTGTCCTCAAATTAACATGATTGAGCTTTGTTGACTTTAGTTCTGTAGTTTGGCAGCTTAGCGAAGCCGGCTGAGGCGGGGGGAAATAGTGCTTTGGATGCTATTATAGTTTCGCTTTGGGGCATCGTAAGTAGATAGTAGGCATTTGAGAATATCCTTGGATGAATGGTTTATCTTGGAAGTAGTATCCATTGGTTCACACCATAATACACACTGGTAAAGAATAGAGGGCGATTTTCCCTTTAACGTGCCCTTTCAATAACATGAATCGTGAAAAAAAATTCTACAAGACGTTATAATATCTTGAAAAAGCTTAGTGGAAAGTTGTAGCTAGACGTGCTACTACCCTAAGTTGCGGTGTATACATGCAGAGCCAGGGGGTGGCAGTTTGGGATGTTGCGGGATATAGTAGTACATGTATGGAAATCCAGACAATTAGTGAATATGCGGTGCATATACACCTAAACATCAGTAAATGAAAATAAAATAAACCAGGGCTCTTTGGAGGAAACAACGCTATTGAAAGTATCGTCGCTGAGAAGAAAAGGGGGTGAGCTATTCGCTCTCGCGTGGAGTGCGCATAGCATCGGACCGTCGGTTCGGACCGCAGCAGTCTAGGATATGGATATCCCCCTGGATATATAGAGATGAATGAAGTCGAATTAGAGTTACTGCGCGTCATCTTGCTGGCACCACGGAAGGCTTCCCGTATGCACTTATATGGAGTGAAGACCACGATACAGAGGCTAACATTTGATGGCAGCCTGGAATCCCCGCATTTTCTACCAGGGGGACTGTCGGGGATTTCATCTCCAGATCATAAATGGTGCCGTGGAGGCCTTGAGGATCGTGTTGTTGGGCATCTAGATCGAGAGTTAGTTTCTCCTTGACGAGATGTCTGGTACCAACAACGTTATGGTACCTTCGTGACGAGAAGGTTCCTCTCATTCTCTGCCATAACCACTTCGCTAAACATTGATCCTATTTTCTCATGTGAAAATAGTAAAGGCACCTGACACGTGGCAAGCCTTTCAGCATATGCATGGTGAGATGCTAACTTGGTGCATATGGATAAAGCAAGGTTGATAATTCCGGCATTATTGACTTGAACAATGGCTTAAATGGCTTATCCCGATTTGTACGCTTAGCCCGAGCGGATGTATGGATAACTTCCCGGGGAGATACGGCTAAACAGCCGTCGAATTCGTATTACTACTAGTGTTCACTTGTAAGCATGAATCAACCAGGGTACATGCAGATACATAGAGGGTACCTGATGCTGTGCAGCACGTTAACAACTTATGCTGCACACTATTAAACGCTCTAGCAGGGTAGTAACAATAACAGCTGGTGCTGAAGAGACACAGCTATTGTTAATTGACAGACATTGAATCAACCCTTGAGGGCTGATCCATTTCGAGATAGAGACAGGCTAGGCTTATATATTACAAATGATATGGACTGTGCAAACGGGAAACCCAAAAAAAATAGGGAATCTTAAAACCATACACACACTGTCATTTTACTACCTCTACTGCTCTTACTGCTAAGAGTACAACTTTTAATGCCTTGTGTGTTCGTATTTCTATTTATGTGTGTATTTTCATCTCCCCCTTGCTGCGTTGAAGAAAGCACTTGGTTTGGGATGCTTGACAACGCCCTAGGTAGTGGTTGCTTGAGCTGAGGGGTTGATAGCTGTCAAAACTGCTAGGTTTATAATGGGCGAGACGTGCACAATAATGTACCTTATTCTTTGTTTTGTTCCTCCCTTTTTGTCACCACGTTGTTACATGGATCTCACATCGGCAGATGGTTCAAAATTCTACACCGTCTCTCTTGTTATCCGGCGGGTCAATACTACCACACCTCTCCCGTGTAAGGCACGCTAACTCCTGAAAAGAAATGAAAAGAAGCAAAAGGAAAGAAAGGAAAAGAAAAGAAAAGAACGTAATGCTTGTATCCTTGTCAAGTAAATACCTATGTCAGTACATGCATGTACTATCTACGGACTAGGTACATATAGTATTTTCGCACAACACATGATACATGTAATAGGCGGTGGGATACCATGAGACCACCAATACGCATACTGTAGCACTTCAAACAGGGATGTCAGCACTTGGGTGTGTGCGCCATCTGGATTTACTCCATGGGCTGATCTTTTGCTGAGCTTTTTTTTTTTTTATTTTTTTTTTTCTTTTAACTTATACTACCTATATGTATTTGTTCGCTGTATGCCGCCATTTGTATGTATTTGTTCGCTGGTTACCGCCATTTGGAGCTTTTAAATGGTCTCATGTGACACGTCAGATTAAAGAAGGATTTCTCAACAACTTACTCATACATGTAGGTAGGTATATAATACCCCGCAAATGTGCTGCAGGGCGGAGGGGAACGCGAAAAAAAAGAGAGAAAATAAAGCGATAGAGGATGGCAAAAGCGAAGGGGGTGAAACAAAGACAAGTCCCCAGCAGATGGGCGTGTACGCTGCTTGTACAGTATGTCACTTAGCTTTCGCTCCATTATGCTGGAGTTGGTTCCTTTTTTTTCTCTTCTTTTTTTCAGGCTCAAATCTGCACGCTATACGCATGAGCATGATGTACTGTAGAATCTTTTGGCAGCCAATAATGGATACGGGTGCCACACCGGCGCGAAACTTGCACGGTCGACGCGGTGTGAGCGGTAGTATCAGTATTGGAAATCACGCTTCAGACCGAACTGCGCCGAAGAACATACGGTGGCTGACGAAGGGTACATGTATTCTGACAATTTTATCTTATATCAACAGAAATTGGATAGCATGTCGGTACAGACATTGTGTGATGAGTACTGGATATCGCCAAGAGTTGCGCGTGCTCGCTGAGATCGTGCTCATGCATTCTCAATGGAGAAACCGCAGAAACGAAAGAAATCACCTTTGAGAGGTGTGTAAAGAAAGACAGCACAGATATTATAGGGTAGCGTAGATGCTCATGGATAGAAGAGGTCTGGAAGGCAGATTCATGTAGGTAGTAGAATATGTACATAAAGAAGATTAAATACAACCGCAGCAGATATCGGGTGGAAGTTGAGTCACATTTTGAGAAGATACTCATGTCTAAGTATGTGATGCATAGAAGTAATAGCATAGGTAGGTAGGCACTGCGCTGAAAAACATTGTAGTAAGAAATAGAAGTCAGGACACACTTTTTTCCCATCCAGTTATCCCTCTTTTTTTCTAATTTTTTCCCATATAATTCCCTTTATTTCAGATGGCCAATCTCTAGCGCCTTGGAAAAATATAAAACAAGCCTTCTAATCTATATTTCGCTAAAGTCTTATCATGTAGTCTGCCGTAAAGCTATTGAAGCTGTAATAGCCGGCTCTTCAATGGAATCACTCAATATGGAGAAGTGCCGCCCATCACGACGTCATCCATATCTGGTTCCTCGCGTTCTTCTTCTTGCTCGTGTTTGACGCGTTCGTTATGCTCGTTGCGGCGTGTCTGGTCGCGTTGGGCGTTTGTCCGTAAGACGTTATCGTAGGCATTTTGTCGATGTAGCTGGAGGACCCTAACCTTTTCTTGGGCGTTGCTAAGGCATAGTGGTTGGATATCAGCAGCAATTTCAGGCAGAAAGATTCCACGAACCGGTATTGTTCGTCCACTATTTGGAAGAAAAGCACTGCCTGATGATAGTCTCCCTCGATATCGCTGATTCTATTGGACATTGTTAAATGTTAAGGGTTTATTGATCGTTAGGGATTCCGCAATTAAATGATGATAAAAGTAGAGTCGTAGTAGTCTTTATGGATTGTTAGGTGATAAAGTGTTTGGAATTTGAGGCGTTGTATATATATGATAGTGAAATGCCGAATATGCATTCATTGCAAACGACAATCGAGCCACTGTGTTCGCACTTACAGGCTTGTAATGTACGGCAGCCCCGGGCACCCTGACAGTCTGGGACCTAGCGTCATCTTCCGCAGAAGGATATAGTAGTAAAATAAGGAAAAAGAAGAAAGGCATGGGTAGTGGGTAGTGGGATAGGACGGCATCCGAGTGGTGCTAGCCGGTCGCGAGCGCCCATCAGTCTCATTACGGGCCCCTTTGATTTGTGCCGCTATCTTTCATATCAACTTATGCTATCCTTGGAGCTATTGATGGAAGATGTCTGATGGCTTAATATGGCGTCAACTGCATTAGCTGCGGCGTGCCAGTGGGTTTAGTCCGCGGCCCATGAGTCAAACTCGCCGGCAAATACGTATAACATGGTCGGGCATCAACCAGGCGAAATTGTAGTATTGGGTTACCGTGGTGACTACCAACCGATACAGATAGACAGTCTGCTAAAGTGACGAGTGCCATGGGGTGCTGAAATCCCTTTTTTTCTCACGTTGCCCACTTTGATATTCTGTGCTGATTAGCATCATGTTGTCTACCAGTCACAGCGAGCAATCATGTTCTTGTATACTCTAAGAACATCATTTTCACCGCCTCTTTGCGCTCTTTTATTGCAGTCTGTTTCAGTGTATATAGTCTCCAATGATATTACTTACTTTGCATTTGATATCGAGTTCCGCTGCCCTTGCTAAGAGGAATGGGGGCCCCCGCATATTGAGGTTGCTGATTTACTCTTCCGGCTCCTTTGCGCTCGGCATCTACCCTCACCGCATGATCCTCATGTGACTGACAGAAGCATTGCAATTACCCACCGATGATTCGTTCAAATCTTTGGACAATTACATGTTGGAGTTATAGAAGTATGGCGTACTTCTGAATGGGACACAATGCACACTCCGGTAAGTACCTCGAGATAGCTGCAGGGGGGGGCGTGCATTACGAAAAAGAAGTATCATAGGTACATGTATCTATCATGTACCTGAGAGGCTTTTTATTAGAAAGTCTCATCGCAAGTACCTAGTATCTTCCTAGTACTCCCTATGGTACCATGCAATATTGAAGTACAGGTACAAGATCAGTACGTGGCTGTTCGCGCTGAATGGGTGGTAGCCATTGTACTTGTGTTGGTAAGACAAACATTAATCCCTGCAAGGCAGACCCTGATAAAAGTACATG
The DNA here is from genome assembly GCA_000331835.2 of Trichoderma hamatum GD12. Classification (NCBI taxonomy): domain Eukaryota; kingdom Fungi; phylum Ascomycota; class Sordariomycetes; order Hypocreales; family Hypocreaceae; genus Trichoderma; species Trichoderma hamatum. Next base: position 89,084 of record ANCB02000250.1, read on the forward strand.
TAGTAGTAATAAATCCACTTAATTTGCCCTGCCATATCTTCATGCGGGCTTGATTGGAATTGCTAAACTCGTGCGTAAGGACTCCGTATCTCAATCGACTATGAGCTGTGCGCTAGAAGAGTCCTTTGAATTTAAACAAAAGCAAAAGGATCAGAGCCAAGAAGTCGGAGATAATGAACCTTGAAAAAAAAGGCACCTAAGCTTGCATGTGGGTACATGTATCTAGATATCAAGGCCGGAGCCCAGGGTTTACAGCCCCGCGAGCCTGGCCTCTTTTTCATTTCCACAATTAGCCTTTCTTTTAAATAAAGGAATGGTTGCCTTACACGAGAGATGGGTAAAATGCCAAAGTGGAAAAACAGGGGGGAGCTCTTGTACAGTAGTATGGCTGGCTCCTTCGGGTGAGGGCCCACCAGGCCCAGTTTGGAGGCCATGAGGCCGTATTGAGCCACACTGGACATCATGAGACCATTCATTTGGCCTTGTGCGGGCTGACTGGTACCTCCCCAGCCACCCTGATTAATATGGGATGGATAAAGGCCGGAACTCCAAACCTCTATTCTTGCCAAGACGGCGAGGCGGTTTGTATGCACTTGCATGTCCTTTGTTTACGGCTTTACCTTGCCCAACCATGTATCGTCTTTTAGCTTCACACATAGTCAAGTTAAACGAATTTAGATAGGCTACTTTTGAAGTGTGAGTACGTGCGTTGGCAACATTGAAGTGGCGCCTCTGTGGCAATACCATCGAGGTGTGCGTGGAGCGTGAAGCGTGAAGCGTGAAGCATCTCTATAATAACTTCACAAACCTCTGGAAAACCGTATCTTATTCATCCGCTAAGGCTTCTAAAAAGCCTGTTATAACCTTGTCTTAATTCCAATGGGCGATGAAATGCTTGGACATGCCAGGAATTAGAGCTACACTTCCCATTTTGAAAGAGGTGTGCTGCCACCCCTTACTAGATACACGCAGATGATGGATAACTCGTCTCAAAAGCTGATAGACCGCAGAACACGCGGAAAAATGCTTCGGCCTTGCATGGTGTGGCATATGTGATGAACCCCCCGGCGTCTCTCTAAACTAGCGACTTTCTTTCTTTCTTGTTTCCCCGTTGCGCCCACCGTTGCGTGCCCGCCGTATCTCACAGGACTTCTTTCCCCAGTCATTCATTCAAGTCCCCC